>JAYGGG010000841.1:0-49096 GCA_036346245.1 Bonia amplexicaulis | reverse complement strand
CGCTATGCATCACCGGGTGATTCCATCTCAGAAAAAACGGCACTTAGCCACTAGTCCTCACTAAAAGGCGCAACGGTCCACGAGAGAAGGCGTTGTTCACGGCCGCATCCGCTTACCCCGCTGCGCCGCTGTTCTCCTGGTGCCCGCCTCAGTCATCGCTACCCCGCGGTGATTCCATCTCGAGAAAAACGGGCACTTAGCCACTAGTCCTCACTAAAAGGCGCAAACGGTCCACGAGAGAAGCGCTTGTTCACCGCCGCATCTCGCTTTAGCATGTTGCGCCGCGTTCTCCTGGCGTCTTGCTCGCCCGGCAGCTTCTAGCATCTTGGCTATGCATCACCGGTGATTCCATGTCGAGAAAAACGGGCACTTAGCCACTAGTCCTCGCTAAAAGGCGAACGGTCCACGAGAGAGGCGTTGTTCACCACGCTCGCTTTAGCCTCGCTGCGCGCCGGGTTCTCCTAAGTGCTTCTCGCCCGGCAGCTTCGCCATTGCTCCGCTATGCATCACCGGTGATTCCATGTCGAGAAAACGGGCACTTAGCCACTAGTCCTCACTAAAAGGCGCAACGGTCCACGAGAAGGCGTTTGTTCACCGCCGGCATCCGCTTCTAGCTCGCGCGTCATGTTCTCCTGGTGTCGCCGCTTCCGGCAGTCATTACTCTCCTGCTATGCATCACCGGTGATTCCATCTCGTAGAAAAACGGGCACTTAGCCACTAGTCCTCACTAAAAGGCGCAACGGTCCACGAGAAGGCGTTGTTCACCGCCGCATCTACTTCTAGCTCGCTGCGCCGCGGTTCTCCGCAGCAGTCGCCGCTTCCGGCAGCCACATTGCTATTTCCGGCTATGCATCACCGGTGATTCCATCTCAGAAAAAACGGCACTTAGCCACCAGTCCTCACTAAAAGGCGCAACGGTCCACGAGAGAAGGCGTTGTTCACCGCCAAGATCTCGCTTCTAGCCTGCTTGCGCCGCGGCTTCTCCTGGTGCCGCCGCCCGGCAGCTTTTGTTGCTATCTTGCTATGCATCACCGGTGATTCCACCAGAGAAAAACGGGCACTTAGCCACTAGTCCTCACTAAAAGGCGCAACGGTCCACGAGAGAAGGCGCTTGTTCACCACCGCATCTCGCTTCTAGCCTCGCTTGCGCCGCGGTTCTCCTGGCGCCGCCGCCCGGCAGCCGCCATTACCCGGCTATGCATCAACGGTGATTCCATGTCGAGAAAAACGGGCACTTAGCCACTAGTCCTCACTAAAAGGCGCAATGGTCCACGAGAGAAGGCGTTTGTTCACCGCCGGCCGCTTAGCCTGTTGCGCCGCGGTTCTCCTGGTGTCGCTCGCTCGGTGCAGCTGGCCATCCGGCTATGCATCACCGGGTGATTCCATCTGTAGAAAAACGGCACTTAGCCACTAGTCCTCACTAAAAGGCGCAACGGTCCACGAGAGAAGGCGTTGTTCACCGCCGCATCCGCTTCTAGCCTCGTTGCGCCGCGGTTCTCCGGGTGTGCCGCCGCTCCGGCAGGCCACATCTCGGCTATGCATCACCGGGTGATTCCATCTCGTAGAACAAACGGCACTTAGCCACTAGTCCTCACTAAAAGGCGCAATGGTCCACGAGAGAAGGCGTTTGTTCACCGCCGCTTCGGTTTAGCCTGCGCGCGCGGTTCTCCGTGCTTCTTCGCCCGGCAGCCATTGCTATATCCGCTATGCATCACCGGGTGATTCCATGTCGAGAAAAACGGGCACTTAGCCACTAGTCCTCACTAAAAGGCGCAACGGTCCACGAGAGAAGGCGCTTGTTCACCGCCCAGACCGCTTCTAGCCTGCTTGCGCCGCTGTTCTCCTGGCGCCGCTCGCCCGGCAGTACCTGCCGTTACCCCGCTATGCATCACCGGGTGATTCCATCTCAGAAAAAATGGGCACTTAGCCACTAGTCCTCACTAAAAGGCGCAACGGTCCACGAGAGAAGGCGCTTGTTCACCGCCGCATCTCGCTTCTAGTCTATTGCACCGCTGTTCTCCTGGCAGTGCCGCCGCCCGGCAGCCATTGCATCCGGCTATGCATCACCGGGTGATTCCATCTCGTAGAAAAACGGGCACTTAGCCACTAGTCCTCACTAAAAGGCGCAACGGTACACGAGAAGGCGTTGTTCACCGCCGCAGATCCGCTTCAGCTTGTTCGCGGCTAAGCTCCTGGCCAGCCGCCGCTCCGGCAGCCGCCATTACCCGGCTATGCATCACGGGTGATTCCATCTCGAGAAAAACGGGCACTTAGCCACTAGTCCTCACTAAAAGGCGAACGGTCCACGAGAGAAGGCGTTGTTCACCGCCAGCATCCGCTTAGCCTCGTTGCACCGTGGTTCTCCTGGTGTCGCTCGCTTGCAGCCGCCGCTTCCGCCTATGCATCACCGGTGATTCCATCTCGAGAAAAATGGGAACTTAGCCGCTAGTCCTCACTAAAAGGCGCAACGGTCCACGAGAGAAGGCGTTTGTTCACCACGGCTTCGCTTTAGCCTGCTGCGCCGCGGTTCTCCTGGTGTCGCTCGCTTCCAGCAGGCCACACTATTCCCGCTATGCATCACCGGTGATTCCATGTCATAGAAAAACGGGCACTTAGCCACTAGTCCTCACTAAAAGGCGCAACGGTCCACGAGAGAAGGCGTTTGTTCACCGCCGCATCTCGCTCTAGCTCGTTGCACCGCTGTTCTCCTGGTGTCAGCCGCCCGGCAGGCCGCCGTTACCCCTGTATGCATCACGGGTGATTCCATCTCAGAGAAAAACGGGCACTTAGCCACTAGTCCTCACTAAAAGGCGCAACGGTCCACGAGAAAGGCGTTGTTCACCGCCGCATCTCGCTCTAGCTTAGCTCGCGCCGCGGTTCTCCTGGTGTCGCCCCGGCAGTTCGCTTGCTACCTACTTACTGCATCACCGGGTGATTCCATCTCGTAGAAAAACGGGCACTTAGCCACTAGTCCTCACTAAAAGGCGCAACGGTCCACGAGAGAAGGCGTTGTTCACCGCCGCATCCGCTTCTAGCTTTAGCTGCGCCATGCGTTCTCCTGGTGCCGCTCGCCCGGCAGGCAGTTGCTACATCTTACCGTGCATCACCGGGTGATTCCATGTCGTAGAAAAACGGGTACTTAGCCACTAGTCCTCACTAAAAGGCGCAACGGTCCACGAGAAGGCGTTTGTTCACCGCCGATCCGCCTAGCTCGTTACGCCGCGTTCTCCTGGAGTGCCGCTCGTCCGGCAGGCTGCTACATCTACCCGCTTATGCATCACCGGTGATTCCATCTCGAGAAAAACGGGCACTTAGCCACTAGTCCTCACTAAAAGGCGCAACGGTCCACGAGAAGGCTTTGTTCACCGCCGCAAGATCCGCTTAGCCTCGCTGCCGCCGCTTCTCCTGGTGCCGCCGCCCGGCAGCAGCCGCTACATTCGACTGCATCACCGGTGATTCCATCTCGAGAAAAACGGGCACTTAGCCACCGGTCCTCACTAAAAGGCGCAACGGTCCGCGAGAGAAGGCGTTGTTCACCGCCGATCTCGCTTAGCTCGTTACGCCATGGTTCTCCTGAAGTGCTCGCTCGCCGGCAGCCATTCTGCTACCCGCTATGCATCACCGGGTGATTCCATCTCAGAAAAAACGGGCACTTAGCCACTAGTCCTCACTAAAAGGCGCAACGGCACGAGAAGGCGTTGTTCACCGCCGCATCTCGCTTCTAGCTCGCTGCGCCGGTTCTCCTGGTGTCGCTCGCCCGGCAGGCCGCCATATTCGATTCAGGCATCACCGGTGATTCCATCTCGAAAAAACGGGCACTTAGCCACCGGTCCTCACTAAAAGGCGCAACGGTCCACGAGAAAGGCGTTGTTCACCGCCGGCATCTCGCTTCTAGCCTGCGCCGCGGTTCTCCTGGTGCCGCCGCTTCCGGCAGCCGCCATTACCCGCTATGCATCACCGGGTGATTCCATCTCGTGAGAAAACACGGCACTTAGCCACTAGTCCTCACTAAAAGGCGCAACGGTCCACGAGAGAAGGCGTTGTTCACCGCCGACATCTCGCTTTAGCCTGCTGCGCCGCGTTCTCCTGGTGTCGCCGCTCGCAGCGTGCCGCCGCATACCGGCTATGCATCACCGGGTGATTCCATGTCGAGAAAAACGGGCACTTAGCCACTAGTCCTCACTAAAAGGCGCAACGGTCCACGAGAAGGCGTTGTTCACCGCCGGCTTCGCTTTGGTCATGGCGCCGCGGTTCTCCTGGTGCTTCCCTGCCCGGCAGCCATAGCTATCCGGCTATGCATCACCGGTGATTCCATGTCGAGAAAAACGGGCACTTAGCCACTAGTCCTCACTAAAAGGCGCAACGGTCCACGAGAAAGGCGCCACCGCCGCATCCGCTTCTAGCTCTGCTGGCGCCGCGGTTCTCCTAGGTGCCGCTCGGCAGCATTGCTATACTTGGCTATGCATCACCGGGTGATTCCACCTCGAGAAAAACGGGCACTTAGCCACTAGTCCTCACTTAAAGGCGCAACGGTCCACGAGAAGGCATTTGTTCACCGCCGCATCTCGCTTAGCCTGCTGCGCCGCGGTTCTCCTGGTGCCGCCGCTCCGGCAAGCCACCGTTACCCATTGCAGGCATCACCGGTGATTCCATCTCGAGAAAAACGGGCACTTAGCCACTAGTCCTCACTAAAAGGCGCAACGTCCACGAGAGAAGGCGTTGTTCACCGCGCATCCGCTTCTAGCCTGCGCGCGCGTTCTCCGTGGCGTCGCCGCTCGGCAGGCCGGCTATTCCTACCGTGCATCACGGGTGATTCCATGTCGAGAAAAACGGGCACTTAGCCACTAGTCCTCACTAAAAGGCGCAACGGTACACAGAGAAGGCGTTGTTCACCGCCGCATCTCGCTTCTAGCCTCGTTACGCCGCTGTTCTCCTGGTGTCCGCTCGGTCCAGCTAGGCCGCAAGCATCCGGCTATGCATCACCGGTGATTCCATCTCGAGAAAAACGGGCACTTAGCCACTAGTCCTCACTAAAAGGCGCAACGGTCCACAAGAGAAGGCTTTTGTTCACCGCCGCATCTCGCTTCTAGCCTGCTGCGCCGCGGTTCTCCTGGTGCCGCTCGCCCGGCAGTCGCCATATTCGATCGGCATCACCGGTGATTCCATCTCGTAGAAAAACGGGCACTTAGCCAATGGTCCTCACTAAAAGGCGCAACGGTCCGCGAGAGAAGGCGTTGTTCACCACCGCATCTCGCCTAGCCTCGCTACGCCGCGGTTCTCCTGGAAGTCGCCGCTCGCCCGGCAGCTGCCATATCCGGCTATGCATCACCGGGTGATTCCATCTCGTGAGAAAAATGGGCACTTAGCCACTAGTCCTCACTAAAAGGCGCAACGGTGCACGAGAGAAGGCGTTGTTCACCGCCGCATCCGCTTAGCTCTTGCGCCGCGTTCTCCTGGTGCCGCTCGCTTCCGGTGAAGCCATTGCTACCCGACTGGCATCACCGGGTGATTCCATCTCGTAGAAAAACGGGCACTTAGCCACCGGTCCTCACTAAAAGGCGCAACGGTCCACGAGAAGGCGTTTGTTCACCGCCGCATCTCGCTCTAGCTCGTTGCGCCGCGGTTCTCCTGGTGTCGCCGCCCGGCAGGCCATTCGCCATACCCGCTATGCATCACCGGGTGATTCCATCTCGTAGAAAACACGGCACTTAGCCACTAGTCCTCACTAAAAGGCGCAACGGTCCACGAGAGAAGGCGTTGTTCACCGCCGACATCCGCTTAGCCTGCTTGCGCGCGGTTCTCCTGGTGCCGCCGCTCGTGCGGCATACCATTACCGCTATGCATCACCGGGTGATTCCATGTCGTAGAAAAACGGGCACTTAGCCACTAGTCCTCACTAAAAGGCGCAACGGTCCACGAGAGAAGGCGTTGTTCACCGCCGCATCCGCTCTAGCCTCGCGCCGCGGTTCTCCTGGTGCCGCCGCCCGGCAGTGCCATACTATTACCGGCCAGGCATCACCGGGTGATTCCATGTCGAGAAAAACGGTACTTAGCCACTAGTCCTCACTAAAGGCGCAACGGTCCACGAGAAGGCGCTTGTTCACCGCCGATCTCGCTTCTAGCTCACGCGCGCGGTTCTCCTGGTGTCGCTCGGTCCGGCAGGCCATTGCATTCCGGCTATGCATCACCGGGTGATTCCATCTCGTAGAAAAACGGGCACTTAGCCACTAGTCCTCACTAAAAGGCGCAACGGTCCACGAGAAGGCTTTTGTTCACCGCCGCATCCGCTCTAGCTCTGCTGCGCCGCTGTTCTCCTGGTGTCGCTCTGCCCGGCAGCCAGCATTACCGATCTGCATCAACGGTGATTCCATCTCGTAGAAAAACGGGCACTTAGCCACCGGGTCCTCACTAAAAGGCGCAACGGTCCGCGAGAGAAGGCGTTGTTCACCGCCGCATCCGCTCTAGCTCGTTACGCCGCGGTTCTCCTGGTGTCGCCGCCCGGCAGGCCATGCTATTCCGCTATGCATCACCGGGTGATTCCATCTCAGAGAAAAACGGGCACTTAGCCACTAGTCCTCACTAAAAGGCGCAACGGCACGAGAGAAGGCGTTGTTCACCGCCGCATCTCGCTTAGCCTGCGCGCCGCGGTTCTCCTGGTGTCCGCCGCTTCCGGCAGTAGCCGCTACATTCGACCGTGCATCACCGGGTGATTCCATCTCGTAGAAAAACGGGCACTTAGCCACCGGTCCTCACTAAAAGGCGCAACGGTCCACGAGAGAAGGCGTTGTTCACCGCCGCATTCGCTTAGCTCGCTGCGCCGCGGCTCTCCTGGTGTCGCCGCCCGGCAGGCCATTGCCATCTTGCTATGCATCACCGGGTGATTCCATCTCGTAGAAAACACGGCACTTAGCCACTAGTCCTCACTAAAAGGCGCAACGGTCCACGAGAAGGCGCTTGTTCACCGCCGACATCTCGCTCTAGCTCGCTTGCGCCATGTTCTCCTAAGTGTCGCCGCTCGTGCAGCCGCTACCCGCTATGCATCACCGGGTGATTCCATGTCGAGAAAAACGGGCACTTAGCCACTAGTCCTCACTAAAAGGCGCAACGGTCCACGAGAGAAGGCGTTTGTTCACCGCCGGCTTCGCTTTTAGTCATTGCGCCGCGGTTCTCCTGCTTCTTCTCGCCCGGCAGTCAGAAGCATCTTGGCTATGCATCACCGGGTGATTCCATGTCGAGAAAAACGGGCACTTAGCCACTAGTCCTCACTAAAAGGCGCAACGGTCCACGAGAGAAGGCGTTTTCACCACGCGCATCTCGCTTCTAGCTCGTGCGCCGCGGTTCTCCTGGTGTCGCTCGCTCCGGCAGCATTCGCTTCCGGCTATGCATCACCGGTGATTCCACCTCAGAAAAAACGGGCACTTAGCCACTAGTCCTCACTTAAAGGCGCAACGGTCCACGAGAGAAGGCATTTGTTCACCGCCGCATCTGCTTTAGCTCGCGCCGCGGTTCTCCTGGTGTCGCCGCCCGGCAGCCACTGCTACCCTATTGCATCACCGGGTGATTCCATCTCGTGAGAAAAACGGGCACTTAGCCACTAGTCCTCACTAAAAGGCGCAACGGTCCACGAGAAGGCGTTGTTCACCGCCGCATCTGCTTCTAGCCTCGCTGCGCCGCGGTTCTCCGGCGTCGCCGCCCGGCAGGCCGTTGCTTACTCCTACTGCATCACCGGTGATTCCATGTCGAAAAAACGGGCACTTAGCCACTAGTCCTCACTAAAAGGCGCAACGGTACACGAGAGAAGGCGTTGTTCACCGCCGCATCCGCTCTAGCTCGTTACGCCGCGGTTCTCCTGGTGTCGCTCGGTCAGCAGGCCATTGCTATCTTGCTATGCATCACCGGGTGATTCCATCTCGTGAGAAAAACGGGCACTTAGCCACTAGTCCTCACTAAAAGGCGCAACGGTCCACAAGAGAAGGCTTTTGTTCACCGCCGATCTCGCTTCTAGCCTCGTTGCGCCGCGGTTCTCCTGGCGTCGCCGCTTCCGGCAGCCATTGCGCATTCGACCGCATCACCGGTGATTCCATCTCGAGAAAAACGGGCACTTAGCCAATGGTCCTCACTAAAGGCGCAACGGTCCGCGAGAGAAGGCGTTGTTCACCACCGCATCCGCCTCTAGCCTCGTTACGCGGTTCTCCTGGTGTCGCTCGCCCGGCAGCTGCCATTGCATCTCCGCTATGCATCACCGGTGATTCCATCTCGTAGAAAAATGGGCACTTAGCCACTAGTCCTCACTAAAAGGCGCAACGGTGCACGAGAAGGCGTTGTTCACCGCCGCATCTCGCTTCTAGCCTGCGCGCCGCTTTCTCCTGGTGCCGCCGCCCGGTGAAGCCGCTACACCCGACTGCATCACCGGTGATTCCATCTCGTAGAAAAACGGGCACTTAGCCACCGGTCCTCACTAAAAGGCGCAACGGTCCACGAGAGAAGGCGTTGTTCACCGCCGCATCCGCTTAACTAGCCTCGCGCCGCGGTTCTCCTGGTGCTTCCGCCCGGCAGCGGCATTGCTATCCCGCTATGCATCACCGGGTGATTCCATCTCGTAGAAAACACGGGCACTTAGCCACTAGTCCTCACTAAAAGGCGCAACGGTCCACGAGAAGGCGTTGTTCACCGCCGACATCCGCTTAGCTCTGCGCGCCGCGGTTCTCCTAAGTGTCGCCGCTGTGTGCAGCATCGCTTATCCGCTATGCATCACCGGTGATTCCATGTCGAGAAAAACGGGCACTTAGCCACTAGTCCTCACTAAAAGGCGCAACGGTCCACGAGAGAAGGCGTTTGTTCACCGCCGCTTCGCTTTGGTTGCGCCGCGGTTCTCCTAAGTGCTTCGCCCGGCAGTCATAGCTATCTTGCTATGCATCACCGGGTGATTCCATGTCGAGAAAAACGGGCACTTAGCCACTAGTCCTCACTAAAAGGCGCAACGGTCCACGAGAGAAGCGCGCCACCGCCGCAGATCTGCTTAGCTGCTGCGCCGCGGTTCTCCTGGTGTCGCCGCCCGGCAGGTGCCGCTACATTACCGGCTATGCATCACCGGTGATTCCACCTCAGAAAAAACGGCACTTAGCCACTAGTCCTCACTTAAAGGCGCAACGGTCCACGAGAGAAGGCATTTGTTCACCGCCGCAGATCTCGCTTAGCTCGTTGCGCCGCGTTCTCCTGGTGCCGCCGCCCGGCAGGCCACTGCTACTCCTACGGTGCATCACCGGGTGATTCCATCTCGTGAGAAAAACGGGCACTTAGCCACTAGTCCTCACTAAAAGGCGCAACGGTCCACGAGAAGGCGTTGTTCACCGCCGCATCTCGCTTAGCCTCGCGCCGCGGTTCTCCGTGGCGCGCCGCCCGGCAGGCCATTGCTACTCCTACTGCATCACCGGGTGATTCCATGTCGAGAAAAACGGGCACTTAGCCACTAGTCCTCACTAAAAGGCGCAACGGTACACGAGAGAAGGCGTTTGTTCACCGCCGCATCTCGCTTCTAGCTCGTTACGCCGCTGTTCTCCTAAGTGTCGCTCGGTCCAAAGGTAGCCATTGCTATCCCGCTATGCATCACCGGGTGATTCCATCTCGTAGAAAAACGGGCACTTAGCCACTAGTCCTCACTAAAAGGCGCAACGGTCCACAAGAGAAGGCTTTTGTTCACCGCCGCATCCGCTCTAGCTCGCGCCGCGGTTCTCCTGGTGTCGCTCGCTCCGGCAGCAGCTGCTACATTCGACCGTGCATCACCGGTGATTCCATCTCGTAGAAAAACGGGCACTTAGCCAATGGTCCTCACTAAAAGGCGCAACGGTCCGCGAGAAGGCGTTGTTCACCACCGCATCTCGCTCTAGCCTCGTTACGCCGCGGTTCTCCTGGTGCCGCCGCTCCGGCAGTCTTCCATTACTCGGCTATGCATCACCGGGTGATTCCATCTCGTGAAAAATGGGCACTTAGCCACTAGTCCTCACTAAAAGGCGCAACGGCACGAGAGAAGGCGTTGTTCACCGCCGCATCCGCTTAGCTCGCGCGCCGCGGTTCTCCTGGTGTCGCCGCCCGGTGCTGCCACATTCCCGACCGTGCATCACCGGTGATTCCATCTCAGAAAAACGGGCACTTAGCCACCGGTCCTCACTAAAAGGCGCAACGGTCCACGAGAGAAGGCGTTTGTTCACCGCCGCATCTCGCTTAGCTCGCTGCGCCGCGGTTCTCCTGGTGTCGCCGCTCGGCAGCGGTCATTGCTACTCCCGCTATGCATCACCGGGTGATTCCATCTCGTAGAAAACACGGGCACTTAGCCACTAGTCCTCACTAAAAGGCGCAACGGTCCACGAGAGAGGCGTTGTTCACCGCCGACATCTCGCTTAGCTCGCTTGCGCCGCGGTTCTCCTGGTGTCGCCGCTCAGTGCAGCCGCCACATTCGGCTATGCATCACCGGGTGATTCCATGTCGAGAAAAACGGGCACTTAGCCACTAGTCCTCACTAAAAGGCGCAACGGTCCACGAGAGAAGGCGTTGTTCACCGCCGGCCGCTTTTGGTCGCTATGCGCTGGTTCTCCTAAGTGCTTCCCGCCCGGCAGCATAGCTATCCGGCTATGCATCACCGGGTGATTCCATGTCGAGAAAAACGGGCACTTAGCCACTAGTCCTCACTAAAAGGCGCAACGGTCCACGAGAGAAGGCGTTTTTCACCGCCGCATCTCGCTTCTAGCTCGCTTGCGCCGCGGTTCTCCTGGTGCCGCTCGCCCGGCAGTAGCGCACTACCCGGCTATGCATCACCGGTGATTCCACCAGAAAAACGGGCACTTAGCCACTAGTCCTCACTTAAAGGCGCAACGGTCCACGAGAGAAGGCATTTGTTCACCGCCGCATCCGCTTTGCCTCGCTGCGCCGCTGGTTCTCCTGCCGCCGCTCCTCGGCAGGCTTCACTGCTACCCTACTGCATCACCGGTGATTCCATCTCGTAGAAAAACGGGCACTTAGCCACTAGTCCTCACTAAAAGGCGCAACGGTCCACGAGAGAGGCGTTGTTCACCGCCGCATCTCGCTTTCTAGCCTGCTGCGCGCGGTTCTCCGTGGCGTCGCCGCTTCCGGCAGTCATTGCCATACCTACTGCATCACCGGTGATTCCATGTCGAGAAAAACGGGCACTTAGCCACTAGTCCTCACTAAAAGGCGCAACGGTACACGAGAGAGGCGTTGTTCACCGCCGCATCTCGCTTAGCCTCGTTACGCGCGGTTCTCCTGGTGTCGCTCGTCCAAGCAGGCCATTGCATCTCGCTATGCATCACCGGTGATTCCATCTCGAGAAAAACGGGCACTTAGCCACTAGTCCTCACTAAAAGGCGCAACGGTCCACAAGAGAAGGCTTTTGTTCACCGCCGCATCTGCTTAGCCTGCTGCGCCGCGGTTCTCCTGGTGTCGCCGCCCGGCAGCTTCATTGCTACCGACTGCATCACCGGTGATTCCATCTCGTAGAAAAACGGGCACTTAGCCAATGGTCCTCACTAAAAGGCGCAACGGTCCGCGAGAAGGCGTTGTTCACCACCCAGATCCGCTCTAGCTCGTTACGCCGCTCGGAAGGTTCTCCTGGTGTCGCCGCCCGGCAGTCATTACATCCGGCTATGCATCACCGGGTGATTCCATCTCAGAAAAATGGGCACTTAGCCACTAGTCCTCACTAAAAGGCGCAACGGTGCACGAGAGAAGGCGTTGTTCACCGCCGATCCGCTTAGCCTCGCTGCGCCGCGGTTCTCCTGGTGTTGCTCGCTCCGGCAGCCATTGCTTACCCGATCACAAGATCACCGGTGATTCCATCTCAGAAAAACGGGCACTTAGCCACCGGTCCTCACTAAAAGGCGCAACGGTCCACGAGAGAAGGCGCTTGTTCACCGCCGCATCCGCTTAGCCTCGCTGCGCCGCGGTTCTCCTGGTGTCCGCTCGCCCGGCAGCTCATTGCTACCCGCTATGCATCACCGGGTGATTCCATCTCGTAGAAAACACGGGCACTTAGCCACTAGTCCTCACTAAAAGGCGCAACGGTCCACGAGAGAAGGCGTTGTTCACCGCCGACATCTCGCTTAGCTTCGCTGCGCCGCGGTTCTCCTGGTGCCGCCGCTCGTGCAGCTTGCATTACCCGCTATGCATCACCGGGTGATTCCATGTCGAGAAAAACGGGCACTTAGCCACTAGTCCTCACTAAAAGGCGCAACGGTCCACGAGAGAAGGCGCTTGTTCACCGCCGGCTTCGCTTTTGGCTCATGCGCGCGGTTCTCCTAAGTGCTTCCTGCCCGGCAGCAGCATAGCTATCTTGCTATGCATCACCGGGTGATTCCATGTCGAGAAAAACGGGCACTTAGCCACTAGTCCTCACTAAAAGGCGCAACGGTCCTCGAGAGAAGGCGTTTTTCACCGCCGATCTCGCTTAGCCTCGCTGCGCCGCTGTTCTCCTGGTCTTTGCCGCTCCGGCAGCAGCGCGTTCTCCGGCTATGCATCACCGGGTGATTCCACCTCGTAGAAAAACGGGCACTTAGCCACTAGTCCTCACTAAAAGGCGCAACGGTCCACGAGAAGGCATTTGTTCACCGCCGGCATCCGCTTAGCCTGCTGCGCCACTTGTTCTCCTGGCAGCTGCTCGCCCGGCGGTGCGGCCGCCATATCCGCTATGCATCACCGGGTGATTCCATCTCGAGAAAAACGGGCACTTAGCCACTAGTCCTCACTAAAAGGCGCAACGGTCCACGAGAGAAGGCGTTGTTCACCGCCGGATTCTCGCTTAGCCTGCGCCGCTGTTCTCCTGGTGTCGCCTACTCGGCAGCTTCACCATTACCCGCTATGCATCACCGGGTGATTCCATGTCGAGAAAAATGGGCACTTAGCCACTAGTCCTCACTAAAAGGCGCAACGGTCCACGAGAAAGCGTTGTTCACCGCCGCATCCGCTCTAGCCTGCTGCACCGCGGTTCTCTCGAAGTGCCGCCGCTCCGTGCAGCCGCTGCATTACCTGCTATGCATCACCGGTGATTCCATCTCGAGAAAAACGGGCACTTAGCCACTAGTCCTTACTAAAAGGCGCAACGGTCCACGAGAAGGCGTTGTTCACCGCCGCATCTCGCTTAGCCTGCTGCGCCGCGGTTCTCCTGGTCTTTGCTGCCGGCAGCGGCTGCATCCGGCTATGCATCACCGGGTGATTCCAAGTCGAGAAAAACGGGCACTTAGCCACTAGTCCTCACTAAAAGGCGCAACGGTCCACGAGAGAAGGCGTTGTTCACCGCCGCATCTCGCTACCTCGCTGCACCGTGGTTCTCCTGGCGTCGCTCGCCCGGCAGTCATTGCTTCCTCGCCTATGCATCACCGGTGATTCCATCTCGAGAAAAACGGAACTTAGCCACTAGTCCTCGCTAAAGGCGCAACGGTCCACGAGCGAAGGCGCTTGTTCACCGCCGGCTTCGCTTAGCCTGCGCCGCGGTTCTCCTGGTGTTTGCCGCCCGGCAGCTGCTACATTACCGCTATGCATCACCGGGTGATTCCATCTCAGAAAAAAATGGGCACTTAGCCACTAGTCCTCACTAAAAGGCGCAACGGTCCACGAGAAGGCGTTGTTCACCGCATCCGCTCTAGCCTGCGCGCCGCGGTTCTCCTAAGTGCCGCTCGGTGCGGCAGCCATTGCTACCGGCTATGCATCACCGGTGATTCCATGTCGAGAAAAACGAGCACTTAGCCACTAGTCCTCACTAAAAGGCGAACGGTCCACGAGAGAAGGCGTTGTTCACCGCCGCATCCGCTTAGCTCGCTGCGCCGCGGTTCTCCTGGTGTGCCGCCCGGCAGTGCATTTGCTTACCGGCTATGCATCACCGGGTGATTCCATCTCGAGAAAACACGGCACTTAGCCACTAGTCCTCACTAAAAGGCGAACGGTCCACGAGAGAAGGCGTTGTTCACCGCCGCGCTCGCTTAGCCTGCTGCGCCGGTTCTCCTGGTGTCGCCGATCCGGCAGCTTGCGCATATCTTGCTATGCATCACCGGTGATTCCATGTCGAGAAAAACGGGCACTTAGCCACTAGTCCTCACTAAAAGGTGCAACGGTCCACGAGAAGGCGTTGTTCACCGCCGCATCTCGCTCTAGCTCTTGCGCCGCGGTTCTCCTGGTGTCGCCGCCCGGCAGGCCACCGCTACCCGGCTATGCATCACCGGGTGATTCCATCTCGTAGAAAACACGGCACTTAGCCACTAGTCCTCACTAAAAGGCGCAACGGTCCACGAGAGAGGCGTTGTTCACCGCCGCATCTCGCTTCTAGCCTGCTGCGCCGCTGTTCTCCTGGTGTCGCCGCCCGGCAGGCTGCATATCCGGCTATGCATCACCGGGTGATTCCATGTCGAGAAAAACGGGCACTTAGCCACTAGTCCTCACTAAAAGGCGCAACGGTCCACGAGAGAAGGCGTTGTTCACCGCCGCATCTCGCTCTAGCCTGCTGCGCCGCTGTTCTCCTGGTGTCGTCCGCCCGGCAGGCTCGCATTACTCCGCTATGCATCACCGGTGATTCCAAGTCGAAAAACGGGCACTTAGCCACTAGTCCTCACTAAAAGGCGCAACGGTCCACGAGAGAAGGCGTTGTTCACCGCCGCATCTGCTCTAGCCTGCTGCGCGCTGTTCTCCTGGTGTGTCGCCGCTCCGGCAGCGCCACACATTCCGGCTATGCATCACCGGGTGATTCCATCTCGTAGAAAACACGGGCACTTAGCCACTAGTCCTCACTAAAAGGCGCAACGGTCCACGAGAAGGCGTTTGTTCACCGCCGCATCTGCTTCTAGCCTGCTTGTGCGTTCTCCTGGTGTCGCCGATCCGGCAGTCATTGCTACCCGCTATGCATCACCGGTGATTCCATGTCGAGAAAAACGGGCACTTAGCCACTAGTCCTCACTAAAAGGCGAACGGTCCACGAGAGAAGGCGTTTGTTCACCGCCGATCCGCCTAGCCTCTGCGCCATGGTTCTCCTGGTGTCGCCTCGCCCGCAGCAGCTTCATATCCGGCTATGCATCAACGGGTGATTCCATCTCGTAGAAAACACGGGCACTTAGCCACTAGTCCTCACTAAAAGGTGCAACGGTCCACGAGAGAAGGCGTTGTTCACCGCCGCATCTCGCTCTAGCTCTGCGCCGCGGTTCTCCTGGAAGTGCCGCCGCCCGGCAGTCATTGCTATCCGGCTATGCATCACGGGTGATTCTATCTCGAGAAAAACGGCACTTAGCCACCGGTCCTCACTAAAAGGCGCAACGGTCCACGAGAAGGCGTTGTTCACCGCCGCATCTCGCTCTAGCCTGCGCGCCATGTTCTCCTCTTTGCTGCTCGCTTCCGGCAGCCGCCATTACCTTGCTATGCATCACCGGGTGATTCCATGTCGAGAAAAACGGGCACTTAGCCACTAGTCCTCACTAAAAGGCGAACGGTCCACGAGAGAAGGCGTTGTTCACCGCCGCATCTCGCTCTAGCCTGCTGCGCCGCGGTTCTCCTAAGTGATGCTCGCCCGGCAGTCATTGCTATCTCGCTATGCATCACCGGGTGATTCCATCTCGAGAAAAATGGGCACTTAGCCACTAGTCCTCACTAAAAGGCGCAACGGTCCACGAGAGAAGGCGTTTGTTCACCGCCGCATCCGCTTCTAGCCTTGCGCCATGTTCTCCTAAGTGTCGCCGCTTCCGGCAGCGCCATTGCTATCTTGGCTATGCATCACCGGGTGATTCCATCTCGAGAAAACACGGCACTTAGCCACTATAACACCCCAGACCCACAATGCCCTCGAATGCCACTAATACTACTCTACAAATGGTCAATTTATAAATAAAACAAACTAGCAACAAGATTACGCAAGATAGTATAAGCGAAGCGTAAACAACTAATAAATAACGGAATAATGAGAACAATTTAATATTCATAATCAACTTAACAATAATAACCAAAGGAACAATTCCATGTTCAACATTAATAAGGTGAAACATACATCAATATGATAACTAAGCAAAAGACTAGAATTATTTCAACTTTATTTCAGCATTAAGATTATAATACAGTGCATCGCAAGTGGTCGCTCTACCCTTCCCAATGCATGCTCAAAGTCCACCAGAGGGAGGGGAAGCAAGAGTGAGATAAAATCTCAGAAGCAAACTGCTTAACAAGTTATTCAAACTACAAGCAATTTAAACATCATCATTATAATTCCATACATCCACAATTACAATTTATGTTCAAAGTTATTAAACCACCATAAACTTCTATGAATAATACCTCTAAAATTTCAGATTTAATTAACATATGAATGCAATCATTTTATCCCGTATGAAATGCAAAAGAAACATTTATTCCTCCACAAGCCACAATAGATTAATCAACAATATTTAATCTTCCATAATTAACAACGATATATTCACGACCTCGATTCACTATCAATGACGGTAAAACAATAACAATTGATTCATGACCGACTATTTTAAATCATCAACCACTACCACTACCAAAGGCAATAAAACATATATGTCTTACTTCAATACTATATTACTCCTCCTATCCACAATTACTATAAACAAGTAAAGTAAGAAAAGAGAGTTTCATGACACCATCATAATCACTCAAGGGACTAACCACATTTCAATATCACAACCACAACCTTCATTCCATCAATAGCTCACAAAGAGCCAATTCCACATTACAACTATGAAGTTGTACATTCCACAAAATAACTCCACCACATTATATTGCATATGTATGCAAATGATCATTCCACAATGCAAAGGCATATGAATGCATATGAATGCTCATGCTATGCTCCACATTACTCTTGCCGTGGTAGGAAGTGCGATGCATCGATTTCGCAATATACGAATGCTTCCCGCTGGCGAAGAGGTGCGTCAGACACGGCAATATACGACGCTGACTGTACGGTCGCTGCTATAAGCGGCGACATCCACATTCAAAGGACATGATATGACATGTATGGTATGAATGACATGGAAACCATTAATCACATTAATTATCCGCAGGGAGCATTATCATGCTCTCAACATAATCAACATCCACCACATACTAATTTCATGATCAACATATTAACATTAAGCAAGAATTCCACAATTAAAATATCATGCAATCATGGCAATTGTATCAAATTACGATAATAATGTAAACTGAATGTATTATGAACAACAAAGTTAAATGGTAGCAACCACCGCTACGCTTACTTGCCTCAATCCGATGAAGCGACGAACCACAAAAATCATATGCGCCAGGACAGGTCCACCTGTCCATAAGACACCTCTCAGCACTCCATCACAGCATACAAACACGACATAAAACATAAATCAACGCTAGAGACCCAACCCGCGAAAACTCCTCCGCCACAAATCTGTATTCTAGCCTCTGCAGCAGAGCTGCTTTTAATTTTGTATCTTTAATTATATGCATCGAAAAATAGCAAATAATACCTCTCTGGTTTCATGACTTAAATATCTACATTTTTCATGGAGAACACCTATTTTTATTTTAATCAAAACTAGGAGTAATTAAATGCCCAAAACAGAGGACATGCTCTGTTTGCAGATTTGGGCAGCTGCATTCAAATGCGCAGCCCCGACAGCACAGAGGTCTAAATATTACCAAAATTTTACAGGAGCTAGATCTCTAAATTATCTACATTTTTCCCAACTACGGACAATGCCAGAAAAATCATCTACTATTTTAAACACCGAATTACAGTCGGTCTGTAACAACCCGACTGCCTGCCGGACAGCGTTAATTCCGTCTCTGTTTCTCCTAGATCCCGTGGTATAAAATTTTGAAACACATACAGGAGGTATATATGAAGTAATCTACAACTTTCCTTTTGGGAAGACCCGCAGGAAAAATCGTTTTCTAATTTTAAACTACGGTTTACCGTCGGTTGCGCAGATCTGGCCGCCTGCAAATCAGCAAGTTTGGCGACCCTGTATCTCCTAGATCCATTGGTGAAAAAATTTAAAAAAGCAATAGCTAGATCTGGACGTCCTATACACTTTTCCTTTTGGGAGATCCTCAGGAAAATCTATTTCTAGCCCAAAACTGAGAGACAACCGCGCTGCGCGAATAGATCTAAAACCAGTCCGCGGCAAAATTTAATCGGTGATTGATCTAATATCTATCCACAAATACCGTGCCAAGAACCCTAATAAATCCATAAACAGAGGATTGGGATGGGGATAGATTACCTAGATTAAGAAATTTCCCAAATCTTTTCCCTTCTTCTTCTTCTCCTTCCTTCTCCTTCTTCTTCTTCTCCTTCTTCTCTTCTTCTTATTCTCCAAGGGCCAATGGGGAGATCTTCTTGGCAGCAGCAGGGGAAGGGAGGCGCCCAAAAGGAGGGGAGGTGGCGGCTGTGTGGGAGGAGGAGGAGGGGCCAAGAGAGGGGTTTATATAGAGGGTGTTAGGGTTTGGGAGGGGTACGGCCCCCATTTGGGCTTATCGCCCAAAGCGGCCGGCCCACCCTCCTGGACAGCCCAAAACATCCAAATTAAATATTTTAATTTATTTAATTCATTTTACAAAGTTCTACAATTCATATTTTTCCTTCCGTGATTTACCAAAACCGCGATTCCGCTGATGGATTTAAAATCTTATGCCGAATGACGCTCGGGATATTACATTCTCCCCACCTAAAAAGGATTCGCCCTAATCTCGCCTCCTCAACCCACGAGACAAAAAGAACAATTAAGGAAAGAACGACCAAAGAATAGAGCATCCCAAGGATAGAACATCACAAGGAACAACAATTACGGGTTCTCACCCGCCTCAAGATCTCGGGTCCTTTTTCTACATTTGAACTTCAAGCTTCCACGCCACCTCCTCGCTTGGACTGCTTCACAAGAGGGCTCCACATCGACTGGCCGAGTCCACGACATGCGCGGACAACGCCGAGCACTCAGAACTCTCTCCGCCGGCCCGAGCGACCAAAGAACTCGCTTTTCACGCAAAACTATCAAGCCACTAACTAATATCATCCTCCTTCTTAGAATACTTTACTCTATATATTATAATCGGATAATACATTGTACCCCTTTAAAGAATTCAACCACGATTCCACTCATAACATTACTCAAGCACAAACAATAATTTTGCAAAAGGAACGCAACCAAAAGAGGAATAAATGATTCTCAAGCAACACACTAGCAAACAACCTTCCTTCAAAGAACCACGATCCAAAACAATGGATTCACAACCACACCATTCACACTCTCCCAAATAGACATTTGGAGAATCCTCACCAAGACAATCCAAGAGTGAAAATCACTCGACAAACTAAAATAATCATTTTCTTTTCCTAACTCGAAAAGAATACACCACGACATATGACACTCAATTTTGCGATGACCTCTCGCCATAAACACACGCTTAAATAACAATCAAGAGAGCATATTATCGCCGAGATATTATTAATTTCCCAATCCATTCCTTTGAAAATTTAACTTCCTTGAACCAAAGATTTCCAAATCATCGCCCAACACACCAACTAGATGCCATACACCTCTTAAAGAATTGTAATCCAAATTAATTACCCTTTCTTGGAGCGGCAAAATAAGTAAATTCCAAAGACAAAGGAAGATGTTACCATCTCGCAATAAACACAAGACCAAAAGAAAAGCAATAAATCTTGGATAGCAAAAGATAAGATCACACCGAAAGCACATGCCTCCTCAAGTAGAAGAAAACCAAATCTCAACAAGTAAGAATACACTTTTGCCATTCGAGCTCAAGAAGCTCTTATGCGGCGAATATATTGCCATTTGAGCTCAAGTAACTCTTATGCGGCGAGAATAAGAAGTCAAACACACCTCAAAAGGAATGCACAACTTGACTTTAACCTCCAATACTTTTACCAAACTTTTCTTTTAACAAAGAGAACAACCTTCTTTGATTACGGTATCACCTTGACAATTCCAACAAAACAGATTTGAAGATCGCAACGCATTAATTCTTTAAGAACCAAGAAACCTCTCAACACGACACTTTGCTTAAAACAATTTCAGCTACCACATAAGTCATGATATCAAAAGATCGCGCACGCAAATATCAAAACTTTTGATTTAAATAGTATCATGGAAGTTATCAAATTCTTTTATTTATAGAACATTCAACATTATTATCACAACAACCTACTGACCATCATGCTAACATCAGAATAATACATTCTTAACAAGCATCATTATATCCACTAATCATGTCATAAACTTTTCCAAAAGAAACACAAGAAATCACTTCATCATGTTTCTATTATCTAGATAAGATTGCACTATTTAATCAAGGAGATCCTAGTGCAAAGCTCTTAAACAAGATGATGCTAGAACATGGCAATCTCACAAAATATGCTAGTATAAATCTCTCATTAAATTTCATATATTCAATTGTTATTGATGCTCAACTCTAATTTAGCACAATTGATTGTACTCTAGTCATTACTAGCAATAGTTGATTATTATTTTATCATAACAACATTCATGATCTAGCTCTATTTACAATCATAAAACAATCATGAACATAGATTCAATATTTCTCCACGCTCGTAAATTAGAACGAAATAACTTTAATCTTCAATAATACCGATTTGTAAGACAAGATTCTACAAGTTAATACGTCAATCTTCATCGATTTCTTTATACATATTTCAACAATTTAGCATGATGAAAGATAGATGAATCTAGCAATTGAACATGCTCATAAAGTATCTAAATAAATGACATATTAAAGGTTAATATTACCAAGACAATATTCCAACACCTCCTTACTTAATCATTCTAAATGGTCAGATTAATTACTAAAGACAATAGTACTTCAATTCACCCAACATGATAGAAATTTAATCAATCGTAATAATCATTGCAATTCTTTTGCACACCCTCAATAACTCCATGAGTTCTAATCATAAATAGACAAATTCTTAATCATAGTTCTTCAAGAAACTATTACAAGGCAATATCAAATTAGTAACTACACCTCCGAGGATGCTAATTAAAATTAATTATGCACCACGCTAACATCTCAACATGATAATTCATACCTTAAGAATTATTTTATATGATTACCACATTCACTTAGGCAAAGCAAAACAAGACAAAGGGTTTTAACACCTTCTTTTAGAAAGGAAAGGAATTAAACTTCAACACTCGAGAAAATCTCAAAGAAATACGTAAACCAAGGCTTTAACATATTAATGAGTTTGCAACATAGAACTTTCATTTATGAAAGAAAATACCAAGCGAACCAATAAGCCATGATTCACAACAAGACAAACTCCCACGAAGGAACTAACCTTACAAGCCAACAATAAGCATGTAGCAAAAGTATCTCATTAGTCCTGAAAGAAACAATAATTGCTTCAAGGAATGTAGAGACCAATTGCATACCCTCAACTACAAGAATCACAAACTCAAAGGAAATTATTAATCGCAATAGGCCAAGAATTGGCCAAAATCAACTCAAGCAAGATAGCAACTTTTCTAAAGAAACGACTCACAACATCTGCAATTGTTACCCGAGGTAACTACATTGCTAATCCCCATGCTTCAAACAAGGGTATGACTCGCAAATGCCAAGACAAAGAAACAATCTCTACATATTATCATTAACATTTCCCACTCATAATACCATATGAGCAAATCATAATCATACAAGATCATCTCAACATAAATCATTAATGCAACATGTCAAAAGCATAAATGCAATGCTTGGCCCATCCCATCCCATCGTGCAAGTGTGTCAATTTAATAGTTTAATTACCACGGACCTAAAGCCCGCCTCGATACTAATCAGAACACCCTCAGACCCACAATGCCCTCGAATGCCACTAATACTACTCTACAGCTAGTCAATTTATAAATAAAACAAACTAGCAACAAGATTACGAAGATAGTATAAGCGAAGCGTAAACAACTAATAAATAACGGAATAATGAGAACAATTTAATATTCATAATCAACTTAACAATAATAACCAAAGGAACAATTCCATGTTCAACATTAATAAGGTGAAACATACATCAATATGATAACTAAGCAAAAGACTAGAATTATTTCAACTTTATTTCAGCATTAAGATTATAATACAGTGTGCATCAAGGTGCCGCCTACCCTTCCCAATGCATGCTCAAAGTCCACCAGTAGGGAGGGGAAGCAAGAGTGAGATAAAATCTCAGCAAGCAAACTGCTTAACAAGTTATTCAAACTACAAGCAATTTAAACATCATCATTATAATTCCATACATCCACAATTACAATTTATGTTCAAAGTTATTAAACCACCATAAACTTCTATGAATAATACCTCTAAAATTTCAGATTTAATTAACATATGAATGCAATCATTTTATCCCGTATGAAATGCAAAAGAAACATTTATTCCTCCACAAGCCACAATAGATTAATCAACAATATTTAATCTTCCATAATTAACAACGATATATTCACGACCTCGATTCACTATCAATGACGGTAAAACAATAACAATTGATTCATGACCGACTATTTTAAATCATCAACCACTACCACTACCAAAGGCAATAAAACATATATATGTCTTACTTCAATACTATATTACTCCTCCTATCCACAATTACTATAAACAAGTAAAGTAAGAAAAGAGAGTTTCATGACACCATCATAATCACTCAAGGGACGAACCACATTTCAATATCACAACCACAACCTTCATTCCATCAATAGCTCACAAAGAGCCAATTCCACATTACAACTATGAAGTTGTACATTCCACAAAATAACTCCACCACATTATATTGCATATGTATGCAAATGATCATTCCACAATGCAAGGCATATGAATGCATATGAATGCTCATGCTATGCTCCACATTACTCTTGCTGTAGTAGAAGTGCGATGCATCGATTTCGCAATATACGAATGCTTCCCGCGGGCGAAGAGGTGCGTCAGACACGGCAATATACGACGCCAGACTGCACGGTCGCTGCTATAAGCGGCGACATCCACATTCAAAGGACATGATATGACATGTATGGTATGAATGACATGGAACCATTAATCACATTAATTATCCGCAGGAGCATTATCATGCTCTCAACATAATCAACATCCACCACATACTAATTTCATGATCAACATATTAACATTAAGCAAGAATTCCACAATTAAAATATCATGCAATCATGGCAATTGTATCAAATTACGATAATAATGTAAACTGAATGTATTATGAACAACAAAGTTAAATGGTAGCAACCACCGCCACGCTTACTTGCCTCAATCCGATGAAGCGACGAACCACAAAAATCATATGCGCAGGGACAGGTCCACCTGTCCATAAGACACCTCTCAGCACTCCATCACAGCATACAAACACGACATAAAA
The DNA here is from genome assembly GCA_036346245.1 of Bonia amplexicaulis. Taxonomy (NCBI): domain Eukaryota; kingdom Viridiplantae; phylum Streptophyta; class Magnoliopsida; order Poales; family Poaceae; genus Bonia; species Bonia amplexicaulis. The sequence continues at coordinate 25,668 of JAYGGG010000841.1, read as the reverse complement.
ACATAAATCAACGCTAGAGACCCGAACCCGCGAAAACTCCTCCGCCACAAATCTGTATTCTAGCCTCTGCAGCAGAGCTGCTTTTAATTTTGTATCTTTAATTATATGCATCGAAAAATAGCAAATAATACCTCTCTGGTTTCATGACTTAAATATCTACATTTTTCATGGAGAACACCTATTTTTATTTTAATCAAAACTAGGAGTAATTAAATGCCCAAAACAGAGGACATGCTCTGTTTGCAGATTTGGGCAGCTGCATTCAAATGCGCAGCCCTGACAGCACAGAGGTCTAAATATTACCAAAATTTTACAGGAGCTAGATTCTAAATTATCTACATTTTTCCCAACTACGGACAATGCCAGAAAAATCATCTACTATTTTTAAACACCGAATTACAGTCGGTCTGTAACAACCCGACTGCCTGCCGGACAGCGTTAATTCCGTCTCTGTTTCTCCTAGATCCCGTGGTATAAAATTTTGAAACACATACAGGAGGTATATATGAAGTAATCTACAACTTTCCTTTTGGGAAGACCCGCAGGAAAAATCGTTTTCTAATTTTAAACTACGGTTTACCGTCGGCTGCGCAGATCTGGCCGCCTGCAAATCAGCAAGTTTGGCGACCCTGCATCTCCTAGATCCATTGGTGAAAAAATTTAAAAACAATAGCTAGATCTGGACGTCCTATACACTTTTCCTTTTGGGAGATCCTCAGGAAAATCTATTTCTAGCCCAAAACTGAGAGACAACCGCGCTATGCGAATAGATCTAAAACCAGTCCATGGCAAAATTCTAATCGGTGATTGATCTAATATCTATCCACAAATACCGTGCCAAGAACCCTAATAAATCCATAAACAGAGGATTGGGATGGGGATAGATTACCTAGATTAAGAAATTTCCCCAAATCTTTTCCCCTTCTTCTTCTTCTCCTTCCTTCTCCTTCTTCTTCTTCTCCTTCTTCTCCTTCTTCTTATTCTCCAAGGGCCAATGGGGGGAGATCTTCTTGGCAGCAGCAGGGGGAAGGGGAGGCGCCCAAAAGGAGGGGAGGTGGCGGCCGTGTGGGAGGAGGAGGAGGGGCCAAGAGAGGGGTTTATATAGAGGGGTGTTAGGGTTTGGGAGGGGTACGGCCCCTATTTGGGCTTCATCGCCCAAAGCGGCCGCCCACCCTCCGGACAGCCCAAAACATCCAAATTAAATATTTTAATTTATTTAATTCATTTTACAAAGTTCTACAATTCATATTTTTCCTTCCCGTGATTTATCAAAACCGCGATTCCGCTGATGGATTTAAAATCTTATGCCGAATGACGCTCGGGATATTACACACTAGTCCTCACTAAAAGGCGCAACGGTCCACGAGAGAAGGCGTTGTTCACCGCCGCATCCGCTTCTAGCCTGCTGCGCCGCTGCCTCCTAAGTGTCGCCGCCCGGCAGCACATACTCCGCTATGCATCACCGGTGATTCCATCTCGTAGAAAAACGGGCACTTAGCCACTAGTCCTCACTAAAAGGCGCAACGGTCCACGAGAAGGCGTTGTTCACCGCCGCATCCGCTTAGCTCGCTTGCGTCCGCGGTTCTCCTGGTGCCGCCGCTTCCGGCAGCGCATTACATTCGCTATGCATCACCGGGTGATTCCATGTCGAGAAAAACGAGCACTTAGCCACTAGTCCTCACTAAAAGGCGCAACGGTCCACGAGAAGGCGTTGTTCACCGCCAGATCTCGCTTAGCTCGCTGCGCCGCGGTTCTCCTGATGTGCCGCTCGCCCGGCAGCAGCATTGCTATCTTGGCTATGCATCACCGGTGATTCCATCTCGTAGAAAACACGGGCACTTAGCCATTAGTCCTCACTAAAAGGCGCAACGGTCCACGAGAGAAGGCGCCACCGCCGCATCTCGCTTAGCTCGCTGCGCCGCGGTTCTCCTGGTGTCGCCGCCCGGCAGCAGCTTTTGCTGCTACTCGCTATGCATCACCGGGTGATTCCATCTCGTAGAAAACACGGGCACTTAGCCACCGGTCCTCACTAAAAGGCGCAACGGTCCACGAGAAACGCGTTGTTCACCGCCGGCTCGCTTTAGCCTGCGCCGCGGTTCTCCTAAGGCGCTCGCCGCTCCCGGCAGGCACCACACCCTTGCTATGCATCACCGGTAATTCCATCTCAGAGAAAAACGGGCACTTAGCCACTAGTCCTCACTAAAAGGCGCAATACCCACGAGAAGGCGTTGTTCACCGCCGCATCTCGCTTCTAGCCTCGCTGCGCCGCGGTTCTCCTGGCGCCGCCCGGCAGCTTTTGTTGCTATCCCGCTATGCATCACCGGGTGATTCCATCTCGTAGAAAACACGGGCACTTAGCCACTAGTCCTCACTAAAAGGCGAACGGTCCACGAGAGAAGGCGTTGTTCACCGCCGCATCTCGCTTCTAGCTCTGCGCCGCGGTTCTCCTGGTGTCGCCGCTCCGGCAGCATTGCTACATTCGCTATGCATCACCGGGTGATTCCATCTCAGAAAAACACGGCACTTAGCCACTAGTCCTCACTAAAAGGCGCAACGGTCCACGAGAAGGCGTTGTTCACCGCCAGATCTGCTTAGCCTGCGCCGCGGTTCTCCTGGTGTCGCCGCTTCCGGCAGGCCGCCATTCTTGGCTATGCATCACCGGTGATTCCATCTCGTAGAAAAACGGGCACTTAGCCACTAGTCCTCACTAAAGGCGCAACGGTCCACGAGAAGGCGTTGTTCACCGCCGCATCCGCTCTAGCTCTGCGCGCCGCTGTTCTCCTGGTGTCGCCGCCCGGCAGCAGTCGCTGCTATTCTGCTATGCATCACCGGTGATTCCATGTCGAGAAAAACGGGCACTTAGCCACTAGTCCTCACTAAAAGGCGCAACGGTCCACGAGAGAAGGCGTTGTTCACCGCCGCATCTGCTCTTAGCCTGCGCGCCATGTTCTCCTGTGTCGCTGCCCGGCAGGCCGCTGCTACTCCGGCTATGCATCACCGGGTGATTCCATCTCGTAGAAAAACGGGCACTTAGCCACTAGTCCTCACTAAAAGGCGCAACGGTCCACGAGAGAAGGCGTTGTTCACCGCTGCATCCGCTTCTAGCCTGCTGCGCCGCTGTTCTCCTGGTGTCCGCCGCCCGGCAGCTTTTGCTACTCCCGCTATGCATCACCGGGTGATTCCATCTCGTAGAAAAATGGGCACTTAGCCACTAGTTCTCACTAAAAGGCGAACGGTCCACGAGAAGGCGTTGTTCACCGCCGATCTCGCTTCTAGCTCTTGCGCCGCGGTTCTCCTGACAGCCGCCGCCCGGCAGTCATTGCATCTTGCTATGCATCACCGGTGATTCCATCTCGAGAAAACACGGCACTTAGCCATTAGTCCTCACTAAAAGGCGCAACGGTCCACCGTAGAAGGCGCCACCGCCGCATCCGCTTAGCCTCGCTGCGCCGCTGTTCTCCTGGCAGTCGCTCCGCCCGGCAGCTTTTGTTGCTACTCCGCTATGCATCACCGGGTGATTCCATCTCAGAAAACACGGCACTTAGCCACCGGTCCTCACTAAAAGGCGAACGGTCCACGAGAAGGCGTTGTTCACCGCCGGCTTCGCTTAGCCTGCGCGCCATGTTCTCCTGGTGCTCGCTCGCTTCCGGCAGCAGGCCACATCCCGCTATGCATCACCGGTAATTCCATCTCAGAGAAAACGGGCACTTAGCCACTAGTCCTCACTAAAAGGCGCAACACCCACGAGAGAAGGCGTTGTTCACCGCCGCATCTCGCTTAGCCTCGCTGCGCCGCGGTTCTCCTGGTGCCGCCGCCCGGCAGCTTTTGCTGCTATTCGCTATGCATCACCGGTGATTCCATCTCGTAGAAAACACGGCACTTAGCCACTAGTCCTCACTAAAAGGCGCAACGGTCCACGAGAAGGCGTTGTTCACCGCCGCATCCGCTTAGCCTCGCTGCGCCGCTGTTCTCCTGGTGTCGCCGCCCGGCAGCCATTGCTACTCCTGCTATGCATCACCGGTGATTCCATCTCGTAGAAAACACGGGCACTTAGCCACTAGTCCTCACTAAAAGGCGCAACGGTCCACGAGAGAGGCGTTGTTCACCGCCGCATCCGCTTAGCCTGCTGCGCCGCGGTTCTCCTGGTGCCGCCGCCCGGCAGTGCGCCATACTCCTGCTATGCATCACCGGGTGATTCCATCTCGTAGAAAAACGGGCACTTAGCCACTAGTCCTCACTAAAAGGCGAACGGTCCACGAGAGAAGGCGTTGTTCACCGCCGCATCTCGCTTAGCCTGCTGCGCCATGGCTCCTGGTGTCGCCGCTCCGGCAGGCCACTGCTACTGCTATGCATCACCGGTGATTCCATGTCGAGAAAAATGGGCACTTAGCCACTAGTCCTCACTAAAAGGCGCAACGGTCCACGAGAGAAGGCGTTGTTCACCGCCGATCTCGCTCTAGCCTGCTGCGCCGCTGTTCTCCTGGTGTCGCTGCCCGGCAGTCATTGCTACTATCTGGCTATGCATCACCGGTGATTCCATCTCAGTAGAAAAACGGCACTTAGCCACTAGTCCTCACTAAAAGGCGAACGGTCCACGAGAGAAGGCGTTGTTCACCGCCGCATCCGCTTCTAGCCTGCGCCGCGGTTCTCCTGGTGCCGCCGCCCGGCAGCTTTTGTTGCTACCCGCTTATGCATCACCGGTGATTCCATCTCGTAGAAAACACGGCACTTAGCCACCGGTCCTCACTAAAAGGCGCAACGGTCCACGAGAAGGCGTTGTTCACCGCCGCATCTCGCTTAGCCTGCTGCGCCGCGTTCTCCTGGTGCCGCCGCCCGGCAGTCATTGCTATCTTGCTATGCATCACCGGTGATTCCATCTCGTAGAAAACACGGCACTTAGCCACTAGTCCTCACTAAAAGGCGCAACGGTCCACGAGAGAAGGCGTTGTTCACCGCACGCATCTCGCACTAGCTCGTTGCACCGCGGTTCTCCGAAGTGCCGCCGCCCGGCAGCTTCATTGCTACCCGCTATGCATCACCGGTGATTCCATGTCGAGAAAAACGGGCACTTAGCCACTAGTCCTCACTAAAAGGCGCAACGGTCCACGAGAAGGCGTTGTTCACCGCCGCATCTCGCTTCTAGCTCGCGCGCCGTTTCTCCTGGTGTCGCCGCCCGGCAGCCGCCATATCCCGCTATGCATCACCGGTGATTCCATGTCGAGAAAAACGGGCACTTAGCCACTAGTCCTCACTAAAAGGCGCAACGGTCCACAAGAGAAGGCGTTGTTCACCGCCGCAGATCCGCTAGCCTGCTGGCCGCGGTTCTCCGGGCGTCGCCGCCCGGCAGTAGCATTGCTATCCGGATATGCATCACCGGTGATTCCATCTCGTGGAAAAACGGGCACTTAGCCACTAGTCCTCACTAAAAGGCGAACGGTCCACGAGAGAAGGCGTTGTTCACCGCCGCATCTCGCTAGCCTCGCTGCGCCGCGGTTCTCCGTGGCGTCGCTTCTTGTGCAGTTCGCTGTTACCCGTAGATGCATCACCGGGTGATTCCATCTCGTAGAAAAACGGGCACTTAGCCACTAGTCCTCACTAAAAGGCGCAAACGGTCCACGAGAAGGCGTTGTTCACCGCCGCATCTCGCTAGCCTGCGCGCCTGTTCTCCGGGCGTCGCCCGCCCGATGCAGCTTGCTATCCCGCTATGCATCACCGGTGATTCCATCTCGAGAAAAACGGGCACTTAGCCACTAGTCCTCACTAAAAGGCGCAACGTCCACGAGAGAAGGCGTTGTTCACCGCCGCAGATCCGCTTAGCCTCTGCGCCGCGGTTCTCCTGGTGTCGCCGCCCGGCAGCACACATCCCGCTATGCATCACCGGTGATTCCATCTCGAGAAAACGGGCACTTAGCCACTAGTCCTCACTAAAAGGCGCAACGGTCCACGAGAAGGCGTTGTCCACCGCCGCATCTCGCTTAGTCTGCGCGCGCGGTTCTCCTGGTGTCGCCGCCCGGCAGCCGCCATACTCCGCTATGCATCACCGGGTGATTCCATCTCGTAGAAAAAACGGGCACTTAGCCACTAGTCCTCACTAAAAGGCGCAACGGTCCACGAGAGAAGGCGTTGTTCACCGCCAAGATCCGCTTAGCCTGCGCCGCGGTTCTCCGTGGCGTCGCCGCCCGGCAGCCGCCGCTACTCCGGATATGCATCACCGGGTGATTCCATCTCGTGGAAAAACGGGCACTTAGCCACTAGTCCTCACTAAAAGGCGCAACGGTCCACGAGAAGGCGTTGTTCACCGCCGCATCCGCTAGCCTGCTGCGCCGCGTTCTCCGTGGCGTCCGCCCGCCCGCGGTTGTCATTGTTACCCGCCTATGCATCACCGGGTGATTCCATCTCGTAGAAAAAACGGGCACTTAGCCACTAGTCCTCACTAAAAGGCGCAAACGGTCCACGAGAGAAGGCGCTTGTTCACCGCCGCATCCGCTTAGCCTGCTGCGCCGCGGTTCTCCTGGTGTCGCCTGCTCGGCAGGCCATTGCTATCCGGCTATGCATCACCGGTGATTCCATCTCGTAGAAAAACGGGCACTTAGCCACTAGTCCTCACTAAAAGGCGCAACGGTCCACGAGAGAAGGCGTTGTTCACCGCCGCATCTCGCTTAGCCTGTGGCGCCGCGGTTCTCCTGGCGTCGCCGCTCCGGCAGTTGCACATACTCCGCTATGCATCACCGGGTGATTCCATCTCGTAGAAAAACGGGCACTTAGCCACTAGTCCTCACTAAAAGGCGCAACGGTCCACGAGAAGGCGTTGTTCACCGCCGCATCCGCTTAGCCTGCTGCGCGGCTTCTCCGTGCGTCGCCGCCCGGCAGCCATTACATCTTGATATGCATCACCGGTGATTCCATCTCGTAGAAAAACGGGCACTTAGCCACTAGTCCTCACTAAAAGGCGCAACGGTCCACGAGAGAAGGCGTTGTTCACCGCCGCATCTCGCTTAGCCTGCTGCGCCGCGGTTCTTCGAAGTGCCGCCGCCCGGCAGGCCGTTACTACTTCGCTATGCATCACCGGTGATTCCATCTCGTAGAAAAACGGGCACTTAGCCACTAGTCCTCACTAAAAGGCGCAACGGTCCGCAAGAGAAGGCGTTGTTCACCGCCGATCTCGCTTTAGCTCTGCTGCGCCGCGGTTCTCCGGGGTGTCGCCGCTTACTGCAGCAGCTATCTTATCGCTATGCACCACCGGTGATTCCATCTCGTAGAAAAACGGGCACTTAGCCACTAGTCCTCACTAAAAGGCGCAACGGTCCACGAGAGAGGCGCTTGTTCACCGCCGCATCTCGCTTAGCTCGCTGCGCCATGGTTCTCCTGGTGTCGCTCGCTTTGGCAGCTGCCATATCCGCTTATGCATCACCGGGTGATTCCATCTCAGAAAAATGGGCACTTAGCCACTAGTCCTCACTAAAAGGCGCAACGGTCCACGAGAGAAGGCGCTTTTCACCGCCGCATCCGCTTAGCCTCGCTGCGCCGCGGTTCTCCTAAGTGTCGCTCGCCCGGCAGCCACGCATTCCGGCAATGCATCACCGGTGATTCCATCTCGAGAAAAACGGGCACTTAGCCACTAGTCCTCACTAAAAGGCGAACGGTCCAAAAGAGAAGGCGTTGTTCACCGCCGCATCTACTTTAGCCTCGCTGCGCCGCGGTTCCGTGGTGTCGCCGCTTCCGGCAGCATTGCCGCTACTCCTGGCTATGCATCATCGGGTGATTCCATCTCGTGAAAAAATGGGCACAAAGCCACTAGTCCTCACTAAAAGGCGAACGGTCCATGAGAGAAGGCGTTGTTCACCGCCGGCATCCGCTTAGCCTGCTGCCGCTGCTTCTTCTGGCAGCCGCTTCCTCCGGCAGCCATTGCCACGCTGCTATGCATCACCGGTGATTCCATCTCAGAAAAACGGGCACTTAGCCACTAGTCCTCACTAAAAGGCGCAACGGTCCACAAGAGAAGGCGCTTGTTCACCGCCGCATCCGCTTAGCCTGCTGCGCGCGGTTCTCCTGGTGTCGCCGCCTGTGCAGCTTCATATATCCGCTATGCATCACCGGTGATTCCATCTCGAGAAAAACGGCACTTAGCCACTAGTCCTCACTAAAGGCGCAACGGTCCCCGAGAGAAGGCGTTGTTCACCGCCAAGATCCGCTTTAGCCTGCTGCGCCGCGGTTCTCCGGCGTCGCCGCCCGGCAGAAGCCATTGCTACCCTGGATATGCATCACCGGGTGATTCCATCTCGTAGAAAAACGGGCACTTAGCCACTAGTCCTCACTAAAAGGCGCAACGGTCCACGAGAGAAGGCGTTGTTCACCGCCGCAGATCCGCTTAGCCTGCTGCGCCTGCGGTTCTCCGTGGCGTCGCCGCCCGATGCAGCCATACCGGCTATGCATCACCGGGTGATTCCATCTCAGAAAAAACGGGCACTTAGCCACTAGTCCTCACTAAAAGGCGCAACGGTCCACTAGAGAAGGCGTTGTTCACCGCCGCATCTCGCTAGCCTCGCTGCGCCGCTGTTCTCCTGGCGTTACCGCCCGCTTCCAGCTACGCTCTTGGCTATGCATCACCGGGTGATTCCATCTCAGAGAAAAACGGCACTTAGCCACTAGTCCTCACTAAAAGGCGCAACGGTCCACGAGAGAAGGCGTTTGTCCACCGCCGATCTCGCTTAGTCTGCGCGCCGTTCTCCTCCTGGTGTCGCCGCCCGCAGTCATTACATACCCGCTATGCATCACCGGTGATTCCATCTCGTAGAAAAACGGGCACTTAGCCACTAGTCCTCACTAAAAGGCGCAACGCCCACGAGAGAAGGCGTTGTTCACCGCCAAGATCCGCGCTTAGCCTGCTGCACCGCGGCTCTCCGTGGCGTCGCCGCCCCGGCAGCCATTGCTACTCCGGATATGCATCACCGGTGATTCCATCTCGAGAAAAACGGGCACTTAGCCACTAGTCCTCACTAAAAGGCGCAACGGTCCACGAGAAGGCGTTGTTCACCGCCGCATCGCTTTAGCCTCTGCGCCGCGGTTCTCCGTGGCGCCGCCGCCCGGCAGCATTTCGCTACTCCACCTATGCATCACCGGTGATTCCATCTCGTAGAAAAACGGCACTTAGCCACTAGTCCTCACTAAAAGGCGCAAACGGTCCACGAGAGTAGGCGTTGTTCACCGCCGCATCCGCTAGCCTGCTGCGCCGCGGTTCTCCTGGTGTCGCTTCGCCCGGCAGTCCGCTACCGCTATGCATCACCGGGTGATTCCATCTCAGAAAAACGGGCACTTAGCCACTAGTCCTCACTAAAGGCGCAACGGTCCCGAGAGAAGGCGTTGTTCACCGCCAGATCCGCTAGCTCGCTGCGCCGCTGTTCTCCGTGGCGTCGCCGCCCGGCAGCCGCCGCTATACCGGATATGCATCACCGGTGATTCCATCTCGTAGAAAAACGGCACTTAGCCACTAGTCCTCACTAAAAGGCGAACGGTCCACGAGAGAGGCGTTGTTCACCGCCGCATCTCGCTTAGCTCTGCGCGCCGCTGTTCTCCGTGGTGCCGCCTTCGATGCAGCCATTGCATATTCCGCTATGCATCACCGGGTGATTCCATCTCAGAAAAAATGGGCACTTAGCCACTAGTCCTCACTAAAAGGCGCAACGGTCCACGAGAGAAGGCGTTGTTCACCGCCGCAACTCGCTTAGCCTCGCTGCGCCGCGTTCTCCTGGTGTCGCCGCTTCCGGCAGCCAGCATCTCGCTATGCATCACCGGTGATTCCATCTCAGAGAAAAACGGGCACTTAGCCACTAGTCCTCACTAAAAGGCGAACGGTCCACGAGAGAAGGCGTTGTCCACCGCCGCAAGATCGCTTAGTCTGCTGCGCCATGGTTCTCCTGGTGTCGCCGCTTCCGGCAGGCATTGCTACCCCGCTATGCATCACCGGTGATTCCATCTCAGAAAAACGGGCACTTAGCCACTAGTCCTCACTAAAGGGCGCAACGGTCCACGAGAAGGCGTTGTTCACCGCCAAGATCCGCTTAGCCTGCTGCGCCGCGGTTCTCCGTGGTGTCGCCGCCCGGGCAGCTCATTGCTACCCGGATATGCATCACCGGTGATTCCATCTCGTAGAAAAACGGGCACTTAGCCACTAGTCCTCACTAAAAGGCGCAACGGTCCACGAGAGAAGGCGTTTGTTCACCGCCCGGATCTCGCTAGCCTGCTGCGCCGCGTTCTCCGTGGCAGCCCGCCCGGCAGTCATTGCTACCCGCCTATGCATCACCGGGTGATTCCATCTCGTAGAAAAATGGGCACTTAGCCACTAGTCCTCACTAAAAGGCGCAAACGGTCCACGAGAGAAGGCGTTGTTCACCGCCGCAAGATCTCTGCTTAGCTCTGCGCCGCTGTTCTCCTGGAGTGTCGCCTGCTCGGCAGGCCATTGCATCCTGCTATGCATCACCGGGTGATTCCATCTCAGAGAAAAACGGGCACTTAGCCACTAGTCCTCACTAAAGGCGAACGGTCCACGAGATAAGGCGTTGTTCACCGCCGCATCTCGCTTTAGCCTGCTGCGCCGCGGTTCTCCTGGTGTCGCCGCCCCGGCAGCCTGCACATCTTGGCTATGCATCACCGGGTGATTCCATCTCAGAAAAACGGGCACTTAGCCACTAGTCCTCACTAAAAGGCGCAACGGTCCACGAGAGAAGGCGCTTGTAAGTGGGAGATCACAGATATGCCCTAGAGGCAACATGGAGATGTTGAATATATCACATACTATGTTTATGATACATTGCTTTGTTCCTTGAAATAGACATTATCATTATTGATCAATGAGTATGTGACTTATTCATGAGACTCTTAATGCCAAAATGTTGCTATTTCTAAATGATCCCCGATTATATTTCATATGAGGAACAAATATGATTCAAAGATCAAGATATGTATTGATTGATGATCATGTCTCATGGATCATGGTATGGAGATACCAAATCAATAATATGGACATGTGTTAGTGAACATATGTTGATAGACCCGCCATGAGACACCGCAGAGATTCCATGTGTCATCGCTGGTCTCAAGTAGTGTTTATGTGGAATCTTTAGACTTGAGATCATCATGGTTCCCAAGATGCGTAGTAGCTACTTTGGGACTACTAAACACTACTCCGTGAATCGGGTAGTCATAAAAGTAGTCTTTGGGTTTGCCATGAAACATGTAGTGGGATGTGAATGATCAAGATAGAATTTACCCTCCTTATGGGAGAGATATCTCTGGGCCCCTCGATGTAATGGATTATGAAAGTGCATGGCCATGTCAAGGTGATTGAGGAGTCAATCACGAGTTTATAATCCATCACGGAATCGAGAGAGTGATTGAGCTATTAAGAGGATGACACAGGTCTTGCCTTGAGCTTAATCTATATCGTGAGGCAAAGGGATTAGTACATGAGAACATTACGTGTTCACCGATATGATCTTTGCGATACTTTGGGGTTAATATGTCTTACTAGAGGCCGCTATTAACACGGTGACCGGAAAGGTGTTTCGGGTCGCAACCAAGTATACGTGAACCTGCTGTGGTCGCACACTTAACGGGTTGGAACACTAATTCGAATGTGATTCGGATATGGGCTCAATTCGGATAGAGATCCGGATAGACTCCTATTGGGCCTCGGTCCACGAGGCCCAAGTGAGGAGGTCTATATATATGGAGGCGAGGGGCTGAGGGAAAGCATCTGATAATCCCGAGCTAAACCCTGGCCGCCACCTCCTGAGCCAAACCCTAGCCGCTCGCGAGTGCTGGTACACTCGCGATCGGCGCCCACCTCGCACGGTGGATACCGGTGGAGGCGCCGCGCTGCGGCGCTGATCGGCATCAACAACCCACGATTGATCCGCTGCGGTGCGGTTGATCGCGTGAGGAGACGATCGGTTCGGACGATCGACTACTTCCACCACCGCCGACGCTGCGGGTTGGACGGCTTCCCAACTCTTCTTCACGCACAAGGCCTAGTGGTAACGATCCATGATCCTCTTAAGCATGATGTCCTTGTGCGCGGTAGAAAAGTTTTGTTTTCGCTATCATAGCCTTCAAGCAATCCTTTAGTGGTATCGAGCCATCTTGCTTAGTTTATGATATGAATTAGCGGTTGTAATAGATTGGATCTATTACGGACTAGATCAATCGGTCATAAGGGTTGGAATATGTATGAGTTGATAGCATCATGTGGCCAAAAGATTAGTTCGTGTTCTTCTTTGATGTATCGCCGACTTGCCCCTACCACCGGTAACACCATCTGGGCTAATCACAAGACAACAAGAGATTGAGCCAACAGATCGAGGTCTTGTGTTGCGGTCTACTCAAGCATACCGATCGCGATGATCAATGTGATCGATCTAATGAAAATTGAGACATTTTGAATGGCTCGGATTTGGGTTGATTTGATCGCCCGATGAGATTTTCATAGCGATTTCATAGATGCGATCTATGTAATTCAGGAGGTTTTGTGGCGCCGCCTCGAACCCGCGGGGCGGCCCCCGACTTCGCTGGGACCGCCATGCACACGCATAGATTGTTATAGAAACACATTCATGTCGTATGTAGAATACGCTCTACGCTAACTTGTTTTTGCAGGAATGATGTGAATGGTATGGCATAGATGCATATGTGATGCATGTGTGTTTTGCTACAGTGTGTCATATTAATCACACCTGTGTTGAGGTCGTTTTTAATTGTATAACGACTGCGTGTCGACTTGTGATGCTTGAGCTCCTCATGTAATTCATTTGCTACCTATTAGTTGTAATAGATTAGTTCTTTGCTATGGAGGCTTCAAGCATGATGACAAAGAGGACAAGAAGTGTGGCTAAGAATATCACCGTGGAACCATGGCTACCACTACGATACAAAATGCCATACCATTCACAAAGATAATGTGATTATATGCATGTGATGTTTATTTCTTGTCGCACTATTCTTTCATGCCATACCAACTATGGGTTAGTTTTTCATGATAGAATAGCTTCTCTCAAGAAAATTAAGAATTTGTTTTGATGCCCTTCCAATTGTCGCGCTTATAAGAATCATGATCATTGTTTGGTAGGTCTCGCCAAAGCAGAGTACCATCAACTATCTTGATCTAATAGGGTGGATGTCTGACATCCACATGCATAGTATTGGTTTACTTAACAAGGTTATCAAAACAGCTTTGGACCTTGGGGCATAGGTTGGGGCCGGACATATTGATGTCACCCAACAAACAAGAGTCACATAAGATGTGATTAGCAAGTGTTGCTTACCCACGCCACTAGGTTTCTAGCAAAGGATGCCAAAGCTCACTAGAACTTAGATGAACATGGATCTTGACCACTATATGTCGTTAGAGGGAAGACGATTACAAAACATATAGTGGGAGTATCTTTGTTAAATAGTTTAATAAAAGATGAACATAAACATAGTGCTAAACTTTGCGTATTCTTTGTTGTAGATCATGTCAACTAATGCCGCATCCAGCTTCTTTTTAATTTGCGATCTATTCTTGAGAAAGAAAACTCAATGGAACGAACTTTTGATTGGTATCGCAACTTGAGAATTGTTCTCAAGCAAGAGCGCAAGGAGTATGTCCTGAGTCTCCTTATCCCGATGACTTGCCCGATAATGCTACCGTGGTCGCACGGAAAGCTTATGAGAAGCAAACGAATGATTACCTTGATGTGAGTCGCCTCATGCTTGCCACAATGTCCTCCGAGCTCGTACAATATGAGAACACGATGCCTACAATATCATTGTGGGGTTGCGTGGTATGTTTGAGAACCAAGCAAGGGCCGAGAGGTTCAACACTTCAAAGTCCTTGTTTATGCAGTGCTTGCGTATGGGAACCCGTCCCCTCATGTGATTAAGATGATTGGCTACATTGAGAGTCCGGAAAGCTTGGTTTTCCCTTAGCCAAGAGTTGGCTACCGATGTGATTCTTCGCCGCCCCCGAGCTTTGAGCCATTCATTCCGAACTATCACATGAACAACATGGATAAGACCTGGTCGAGTTGTATGGGATGCTAAAATCACCGAGGAAAGCATTAAGAAAAGCAGCCATCATGTGATGATGATGCAGAAGGCAAGGGCAAGCCCTATGTAAAGAAAGGCGCACAAAAGAAAGTTAGCTCCCGATGAGATCGCGAGCGCTTCTAAGGCCAAGCAAGTCAAGAAGGGCCTCGCCTCGATGCGATTGCTACCACATCAGAAGCAATCGTGACATTGGAAAAGGAACCGCCCAAAGTACTTGGAGGATCTTGAGAAAAGAAGGAAGTACGACTTCCGCCTAGGTATAAATGTTATAGAAATCAATCTTGCTACTTCATCTATCGATTCTTGGGTATTTGATACCGGATCGGTTGCTCACATTTGCAAATCGCTGTGGGGCTAAGAAGAAGTAGAAGTTTGAGGAGGAGCGGCGGGATCTTCGCTGGCAATGGAGCAAAAGTTGTCATGTATCGGCACCATGCCATTGTCTTTACCTTCGTGATTAGTTTTGGAATTGAATAATTGTTATTGTGTTCCATCTCTTCCAAGAACATTATTTCGCTTCATATTTACAAGCGTAAGGTTATGACTTTAGATCCGTGAACAATGGTTGTTCTCTTTATTTCAAAGATATGTTCTATTGTCATACTCCATTGGTGAATGGGTTATATGTTCTTACTCTTGAAGAGTCATCGGTCTATAACATTAATACAAAGAGGCAACGATCGAATGATTTGAATCCCACGCTTATTTGGCACCGCCGCTAGGTCACATAAATGAGAAACGATGGAGAAGCTCCATAGAGATGGTATTCTCGCACTCATTTGATTTTGAATCATTTGAGACATGCGAATCTTGTTTACTTGGCAAGATGACAAAAGCACCTTTCATCGGTCAAGGTGAACGGCAAGTGACTTATTGGCACTCGACATTCGATGTATGTGGACCAATGAGCTCAACAAATTGAGGTGGTTTTCGATTTCATAACTTTTATCGATGACTTTAGTAGATATGGATATATCTACCGATGAAGATAAGTCTCAATCCTTTGAAAAGTTCAAAGAATTCCAAAATGAAGTGCAAAATCATTTAGGCAAGACAATCAAGTTTCTACGATCCGATCGTGGAGGCGAGTATTTGAGCCATGAGTTTGGTAATCATCTCAAGGATTGTGGAATTGTTCCACAATTGACTTCGCCTCGAACACCTCAATGGAATGGGGTATCTGAACGAGAAATCGCACTTATTAGATATGGTGCGCCCATGATGAGCCACAAGATCTTCCGTTGTCTTTTGGGGTACGCCTGAAATGTACCGCCACACTAAATGTAGTTCCATCAAAATCGTGAGAAAAGACACCATATGAGATGTGGACAGACAACGCCCTAGCTTGTCTTTTCTTAAGATTTGGGGATGTGAGACTTATGTAAAACGCTTACAACCGATAAGCTCACCCCAACTGATAAATGCTTCTTTATCGGGTATCCTAAGGAAACGAAGGATATTACTTCTATAATCAAGAAGAAGGCAAAGTGTTTGTCGCCTCAAGATGGTGTCTTCTTAGAGAAAGAGTTTCTCTCAAGAAGGGATAGTGGGAGCATGGTGCAACTTGAAGAAATTCGAGAAACACCGAAACGCTTTCAGCCCTACGTAACCACAACAGATGAACAAACTGCTGAAGAACCTGCTAGGACACACCGCACCACGTAGGTCAAAGAGGTCACGTCAGGCACCGAGAGGTACATGTTCTTGACTACTCAACAACGGGACATATTGTTGTTAGACAACGATGAGCCTAAGACCTATGAAGAAGCGATGGTGGGACCAGACTGAGAAATGGCTTGAAGCCATGAGATCCAAATTGAATCCATGCACAAGAATCAAGTTTGAACTTGGTTGATCCACCGATGGTGTTAAAACCATTGAGTGCAAATGGGTTTTCAAGAAAAGATAGACATAGATGGAAATGTTCACATCTATAAAGCGCGACAGGCCAAAGGTTTCAAACAAATTCAAGGTGTTGATTATGATGAAACTTTTTCGCCGTCGCAATGCTAAAGTCTATTCGATCATTCTAGCGATTGTCGCTTATTTCGACTATGAAATATGGCAATGGATGTCAAACAGCTTTCCTTAATGGAAATCGAGTGAGGATGTGTACATGACACACCCCACGTGTTTTGTCGATCCGCAATCGCCTAGAAAGATATGCAAGCCGCAAAGATCCATTTATGGATTAAAGCAGTATCTCGAGTTGGAACATCTGCTTTGATGAAGTAATCAAAGGGTTTGGTTTCATCAAGAACTAAGAAGAGCCTTGTGTTTACAAAAGGCTAGTGGAGCGCACTCGTGTTTCCGGTCTTATATGTGGATGACATATTATTGATCGAAATGACATTCCTATGTCGAATCATAAGTCTTCATTGAAAATAGTTTCTATGAAAGACTTAGGAGAGGCGATATATTCTCGGCATCAAGATCTATAGAGATAGATCAAAAGGTCGATTGATTAAGCCAAGATACGACATTGACAAGGTGTTGAAAAGGTTCAACATGCAGATTCCAAGAAAGGCTTCCTACCTATGTCACATGGTATAAATCTTAGCAAGAATCGGTCCTAGTACACCGATGAGCGGATAAATGAATGCGATTCCATATGCTTCACTATTGATCCATCATGTATGCCATGCTTTGTACACGCCCGATGTCTCAGATGCTTTAAGTGCTACAAGTAGATACTACCGATCCGTGAAAGTCATCGATTATCAGAAGAACATCTTGAAGTACTTGAGAAGAACTAAAGATGTGTTCTCGTCTATGGGGTGAGGAAGAGCTCGTTGTAAATGGTTACACCGATGCTAACTTCCAAACCGACAAAGATGATTTTAGATCGCAACTGGATTTGTGTTCGCCTGAATGGCGGCGGTGAGTCGGAAGAGTTCCAAGCAGAGACGCTTGTCGATTCTACAATGTGTTTAGTACATAGCGGCTTCAAGTCGCTAAAGAGGTCGCTTTGATCAAGAAATTTGTTTCGGCTTGTGTGATGGCTAGTGCATCCAAATTCAATGGACCTCCATCAGGACAACAAGTGGAGCCATTGCGCAAGCTAAGGAGCCTAGATCGCACTGTAAGTCCAAGCACATTCTACGGCGATTTCATCTCATCCGCGAGATTGTGGAGAGAGGCGATGTTAAGATATGCAAAGTACACACGGATTTGAACATTGCGATCCGCTGACAAAGCCGCTCCCCACCCAACGATGAGGCTCACACTAGGCAATGGGTATTAGATACCTACATGGTGATGGGAACGGGTCCCGATCTTCCAACAGGTTCTCGTGATATGTTCGATTTTGGTGGAGGCGCGACACAATCGATCCGCTCCGAACGACACGCTCCAACCCCGCAATCGCAGCACCATCGCCTCTCAGTTATCAACCGCGCGCTGCCCGGCTGACCTTGCTAAGAAGGCTAATCTTGCTCGCGAATCAAGAACACAAGCAAGAACAAGGAAGAACACAACCAAATTGCAGATATATTGATGAAGCACTCAAAATTGGGGTTTCACAAACCGATGACGGCGAAACTGTTCAAAGACAGATTTAATCTAAGCAAAACCCAACCCTAATGGTGGGGTGGCGGCTGTATATAAAGGAGTAAGGGCGTAAACCCTGGACGCGCCCTTAATGGACTCCAACACGATACAAAGCCAAACGGCCCAAAAGACGGTGTCGCAGCACCCTGACAGATTCTGGACGTCCACTTGTTTCGACGATTCCTGTTGACTCAGAAGGAATTTTGATATGAGACCAGAGCCATTGGAAAATTTATCTTCTCAGCTTTCCATACATATGTGGAACGTCCAAAACGGAGTCCGATGCGATCTGGGCGTCCGCTTTAGTGCGGTTTGGTCCTGACCCGAATTGATTCGAAGTGGGCTTGAGTTGACATCCAACATGATTCGACCACCCTTGCTGGACTCGTGCGCCTCGTAGTCCTTCTCCAAGTACTTCTTGATCCTCTCCATGGTTCCTAATCATAATTAAATCATTAGGTAGTAATCGATTCTCAAATGAACAAAAAGAAGTACTTAGGAACGAGCTCACATGTAAATTCAATTGTCGGGCGCGAGCTCTAGTGATTGGTCCTTGAATATCAAGTGGAGGAGTGTTGTGTATATCCAAGAAGTGATGTCCTCATCACATGGTTGACTCTAGTGCAAGTGGAGACTCACAGATATGCCCTAGAGGCAACATGGAGATGTTGAATATATCACATACTATGTTTATGATACATTGCTTTGTTCCTTGAAATAGACATTATCATTATTGATCAATGAGTATGTGACTTATTCATGAGACTCTTAATGCCAAAATGTTGCTATTTCTAAATGATCCCCGATTATATTTCATATGAGGAACAAATATGATTCAAAGATCAAGATATGTATTGATTGATGATCATGTCTCATGGATCATGGTATAGAGATACCAAATCAATAATATGGACATGTGTTAGTGAACATATGTTGATAGACCCGCCATGAGACACCGCAGATTCCATGTGTCATCGCTGGTCTCAAGTAGTGTTTATGTGGAATCTTAGACTTGAGATCATCATGGTTCCCAAGATGCGTAGTAGCTACTTTGGGACTACTAAACACTACTCCAGAATCGGGTAGTCATAAAAGTAGTCTTTGGTTTGCTATGAAACATGTAGTGGGATGTGAATGATCAAGATAGAATTTGCCCTCCTTATGGGAGAGATATCTCGGCCCCTCGATGTAATGGATTATGAAAGTGCATGGCCATGTCAAGGTGATTGAGGAGTCAATCACGAGTTTATAATCCATCACGGAATCGAGAGAGTGATTGAGCTATTAAGAGGATGACATAGGTCTTGCCTTGAGCTTAATCTATATCGTGAGGCAAAGGGATTAGTACATGAGAACATTATGTTCACCGATATGATCTTTTGCGATACTTTGGGGTTAATATATCTTACTAGAGGTCGCTATTAACACGGTGACCGGAAAGGTATTTCGGTCGCAACTAAGTATACGTGAACCTGCTGTGGTCACACACTTAACGGGTTGGAACACTAATTCAATGTGATTCGGATATGGGCTCAATTCGATAGAGATCCTGATAGACTTATTGGGCCTCGGTCCACGAGGCCCAAGTGAGGAGGTCTATATATGGAGGCGAGGGCCGAGGAAAGCATCCGATAATCCCGAGCTAAACCCCGCCGCCACCTCCGAGCCAAACCCTAGCCGCCATGAGTGCCGGTACACTCGCGATCGGCGCCCAAATTTCGCACGCGTGGATACCGTGGAGGCGCCGCACGCTGCGGCCGATCGGCATCAACAACCCATGATTGATCCGCTCGTGCGGCGGTTGATCGCGGAGGAGACGATCGTTCGGACGATCGACTACTTCCACCACCGCCGACGCGTGGTTGATCCGGCTTCCCAACTCTTCTTCCGCTACGCGCTGCCTAGTGGTAACGATCCATGATCCCTCTTAAGCATGATGTCCTTGTGTGCGCGGTAGAAAAGTTTTGTTTTCATATCGTAGCCTTCGCAAGCAATCCTTTGCGTCGCTCGCCCGGCAGCCGCTGCACCTTGCTATGCATCATCGGGTGATTCCATCTCAGAAAAATGGGCACTTAGCCACTAGTCCTCACTAAAAGGCGAACGGTCCGCAAGAGAAGGCGCTTGTTCACCGCCGCATCCGCTTAGCTTGTTGCGCCGCGTTCTCCTAAGTGTCGCTCGCCCGGCAGCAGTTCGCCATATTACTCCGCTATGCATCACCGGTGATTCCATCTCGAGAAAAACGGGCACTTAGCCACTAGTCCTCACTAAAAGGCGCAACGGTTCACGATGTATATGCTTGTTCACCGCCAAGATCCGCTTAGCCTCTGCTACCGCGGCTTCTGGTGTCGCTCGCCCGGCAGCCATTGCTACCGCTTATGCATCACCGGTGATTCCATCTCGTAGAAAAACGGGCACTTAGCCACTAGTCCTCACTAAAAGGCGAACGGTCCACAAGAGAAGGCGTTGTTCACCGCCGCATCTACTTTAGCCGCTGCGCCACATGTTCTCCTAAGTGTCGCCGCTTCCGGCAGTCATTGCCACTCTTGATATGCATCACCGGTGATTCCATCTCAGAAAAACGGCACTTAGCCACTAGTCCTCACTAAAAGGCGCAACGGTCCACGAGAGAAGGCGTTGTTCACCGCCGATCCGCTTAGCCTGCTGCGCCGCAGCTTCTGGTGTCGCCGCCCGTGCAGCATTGCACATCCGCTATGCATCACCGGGTGATTCCATCTCAGAGAAAAACGGGACTTAGCCACTAGTCCTCACTAAAAGCGCAACGGTCCGCAAGAAAAGGCGCTTGTTCACCGCCGATCTCGCTTTAGCTTGTTGCGCCGCGTTCTCATGGAAGTGTCGCCGCCCGGCAGCCGCTATCCCGCTATGCATCACCGGGTGATTCCATCTCGAGAAAAACGAGCACTTAGCCACTAGTCCTCACTAAAAGGCGCAACGGTCCACGAGAGAAGGCGTTGTTCACCGCCAAGATTCGCTGAAGCCTGCTGCGCCGCGGTTCTCCTGGTGTCGCCGCTTCCAAAGGTCATTGCTACTCCGGCTATGCATCACCGGGTGATTCCATCTCAGAAAAACGGGCACTTAGCCACTAGTCCTCACTAAAAGGCGCAACGGTCCACGAGAAGGCGTTGTTCACCGCCAAGATCCGCTTAGCCTCTGCGCCCGCGGCCTCCGTGGCCGCCGCTCCCGGCAGCCGCTACATCTTGATATGCATCACCGGATGATTCCATCTCGTAGAAAAATGGGCACTTAGCCACTTGTCCTCACTAAAAGGCGCAACGATCCACGAGAGAAGGCGTTGTTCACCGCCGATCTCGCTTAGCCTGCTGCGCCATGTTTCTCCGTGGCGCCGCCGCCTCGTGCATCAGCCATACTCAGCCTATGCATCACCGGTGATTCCATCTCGAGAAAAACGGGCACTTAGCCACTAGTCCTCACTAAAAGGCGCAACGGTCCACGAGAGAAGGCGTTGTTCACCGCCAGATCTCGCTTAGCTCTGCGCCGCTGGTTCTCCGGAATGCCGCTCGCCTCGGCAGCCGCTTATTACCCGCTATGCATCACCGGTGATTCCATCTCAGAAAAAACGGGCACTTAGCCACTAGTCCTCACTAAAAGGCGCAACGTCCACGAGAGAAGGTGTTTGTTCACCGCCGATCTCGCTTTAGCCTGCGCCGCCGGTTCTCCTGGTGTCGCCGCCGCTCCGGCAGCTGCTACCCGCCTATGCATCACCGGTGATTCCATCTCGTAGAAAAACGGGCACTTAGCCACTAGTCCTCACTAAAAGGCGAACGGTCCACGAGAGAAGGCGTTGTTCACCGCCGATCCGCTAGCCTGCGCGCCGCTTCTCCTGGCAGCCGCCGCTCCGGCAGCATACTACCCAGCTATGCATCACCGGTGATTCCATCTCGTAGAAAAACGGGCACTTAGCCACTAGTCCTCACTAAAAGGCGCAACGGTCCACGAGAGAAGGCGTTGTTCACCGCCGATCCGCTTAGCCTGCGCCGCGTTCTCTCGGAAGTGCCGCCGCCCAGCAGGTAGCCATTGCCATCTCCGCTATGCATCACCGGGTGATTCCATCTCAGAAAAAATGGGCACTTAGCCACTAGTCCTCACTAAAAGGCGAACGTCCACGAGAGAAGGCGTTGTTCACCGCCAAGATCTCGCTTAGCCTGCTGCGCCGCGGTTCTCCGTGGCGTCGCCGCCCGGCAGTCATTGCCATACTCTCGGATATGCATCACCGGTGATTCCATCTCGAGAAAAACGGGCACTTAGCCACTAGTCCTCACTAAAAGGCGAACGGTCCACGAGAGAAGGCGTTTGTTCACCGCCGCATCTCGCTTTAGCCTGCTGCGCTGCGGTTCTTAAGTGTCGCTTACTCCGGCAGCCATTGCATACTCCGCTATGCATCACCGGTGATTCCATCTTGTAGAAAAACGGCACTTAGCCACTAGTCCTCACTAAAAGGCGCAACGTCCGCAAGAGAAGGCGTTGTTCACCGCCGCATCTCGCTTAGCCTGCTGCGCCGCGGTTCTCCTCGAAAGTGTCGCTTACTGTGAGAGTCATTGCCATCTTGCTATGCACCACCGGTGATTCCATCTCGAGAAAAATGGGCACTTAGCCACTAGTCCTCACTAAAAGGCGCAACGGTCCACGAGAAGGCGTTGTTCACCGCCGCATCCGCTTTAGCCTCGCTTGCGCCGCGTTCTCCTGGTGTCGCCGCTTCGGCAGCGCTGCTACTCCCGCTTATGCATCACCGGGTGATTCCATCTCGTGAAAAAACGGGCACTTAGCCACTAGTCCTCACTAAAAGGCGCAACGGTCCACGAGAAGGCGTTGTTCACCGCCGCATCTCGCTTAGCCTCGCTGCCGCGCTGGGTTCTCCTGGCAGCCGCTCGCCCGGCAATTGCTACACGGCAATGCATCACCGGTGATTCCATCTCGAGAAAAACGGGCACTTAGCCACTAGTCCTCACTAAAAGGCGCAACGGTCCACAAGAGAAGGCGCTTGTTCACCGCCGCATCTACTTTAGCCTGCTGCGCCGCTGTTCTCCTGGCGTGCCGCCCGGCAGGCAGCTGCTATCCCGCTATGCATCACCGGTGATTCCATCTCGTAGAAAAACGGCACTTAGCCACTAGTCCTCACTAAAAGGCGCAACGGTCCACGAGAGAAGGCGTTGTTCACCGGCATCCGCTTTAGCCTGCTGCGCGGTTCTTCTGGCAGCGCCGCGCCCGGCAGCAATCATTGCTACCCGCCTATGCATCACCGGTGATTCCATCTCAGAAAAACGGGCACTTAGCCACTAGTCCTCACTAAAAGGCGCAACGGTCCACAAGAGAAGGCGTTGTTCACCGCCGCATCTCGCTAGCCTCGCTGCGCCGCGTTCTCCTGGTGTCGCCGCTCGGGTGCGCATTGCTATCTTGGCTATGCATCACCGGTGATTCCATCTCGTAGAAAAACGGCACTTAGCCAAGAGTCCTCACTAAAAGGCGCAAACGGTCCACGAGAAGGCGTTGTTCACCGCCGCATCTGCTTAGCCTCGCGCCATGGTTCTCCTGGTGCCGCCCGCCCGCAGCTGCTACCCGCTATGCATCACCGGTGATTCCATCTCGTGAGAAAAACGGCACTTAGCCACTAGTCCTCACTAAAAGGCGCAACGGTCCACGAGAGAAGGCGCTTGTTCACCGCCGCAAGACCGCTTAGCCTGCTGGCGCCGTTCTCCTGCGTCGCCGCCTCCGGCAGGCCACTACCCGGCTATGCATCACCGGTGATTCCATCTCAGAAAAACGGGCACTTGGCCACTAGTCCTCACTAAAAGGCGCAACGGTCCACGAGAAGGCGCTTGTTCACCGCCGGCAGATCCGCTTAGCCTCGCTGCGCCGCGGTTCTCCGGAAGTGCCGCCTGTGACTTCGCCACTCCCGCTATGCATCACCGGTGATTCCATCTCGTAGAAAAACGGGCACTTAGCCACTAGTCCTCACTAAAAGGCGCAACGGTCCACGAGAAGGCGTTGTTCACCGCCGCATCCGCTTAGCCTCTGCGCCGCGGTTCTCCTGCGTCGCCGCCCGGCAGCTGCATCTCGCTATGCATCACCGGTGATTCCATCTCAGAGAAAAACGGCACTTGGCCACTAGTCCTCACTAAAAGGCGCAACGGTCCACGAGAAGTCGCTTGTTCACCGCCGCATCCGCTTAGCCTGCGCGCCGCTGTTCTCCTGGTGCCGCCGCCCGGTGACTTCGCCACACCCGCTATGCATCACCGGTGATTCCATCTCGTGAAAAAACGGGCACTTAGCCACTAGTCCTCACTAAAAGGCGCAACGGTCCACGAGTGAAGGTGTTTGTTCACCGCCAAGATCCGCTTAGCCTGCTGCGCCATGGTTCTCCGTGGCGTCGCCGCCCGGCAGCCATTACCCGGATTTGTATCACCGGTGATTCCATCTCGTAGAAAAACGGCACTTAGCCACTAGTCCTCACTAAAAGGCGCAACGGTCCACGAGAAGGCGTTGTTCACCGCCAAGATTCTCGCTTTAGCCTGTTGCGCCGCGTTCTTCTGGTGTCGCCGCCGGCAGGCCGCCATTGCTATTCGGCTATGCATCACCGGTGATTCCATCTCGTGAGAAAAACGGGCACTTAGCCACTAGTCCTCACTAAAAGGCGAACGGTCCGCAAGAGAAGGCGCTTGTTCACCGCCGCATCTCGCTTAGCCTCGCTGGCGCCGCGGCTCCGGGCAGCCGCTTATCATGGCAGTGGCTGCTACCCAGCTATGCACCACCGGGTGATTCCATCTCGTAGAAAAACGGGCACTTAGCCACTAGTCCTCACTAAAAGGCGAACGGTCCACGAGAAGGCGCTTGTTCACCGCCGCATCTCGCGAGCTCTGCGCCGCGCTGGTCCTGGTGTCGCCGCCCGGCAGTCATTGCTATCTTGCTATGCATCACCGGGTGATTCCATCTCGAGAAAAACAGGCACTTAGCCACTAGTCCTCACTAAAAGGCGCAACGGTCCACGAGAGAAGGCGCTTGTTCACCGCCGCATCCGCTTTAGCGTGTTGCGCCGCGTTCTCCTGGCGTCGCCGCTCCCTGCAGTCATTGCTACCCGGCTATGCATCACCGGTGATTCCATCTCGTAGAAAAACGGGCACTTAGCCACTAGTCCTCACTAAAAGGCGCAACGGTCCACGAGAGAAGGCGTTGTTCACCGCCAAGATCTCGCTTAGCCTGCTGTTCGCGGTTCTGGTGTCGCCGCCCGGCAGCAGCCGCTATCTTGCTTATGCATCATCGGGTGATTCCATCTCGTAGAAAAATGGGCACTTAGCCACTAGTCCTCACTAAAAGGCGCAACGGTCCGCAAGAGAAGGCGTTGTTCACCGCCAGATCTCGCTTAGCTTGTTGCGCCGCTGTTCTCCTGGCGTCATTCGCCCGGCAGCTGCTACTCACGCTATGCATCACCGGGTGATTCCATCTCAGAGAAAAACGGGCACTTAGCCACTAGTCCTCACTAAAAGGCGCAACGGTCCACGATGTATATGCTTGTTCACCGCCGCATCTACTTTAGCCTCACAGCCGCGGTTCTTCTAAGTGCTCGCCCGGCAGGCCATTGCTACTCTTGGCTATGCATCACCGGGTGATTCCATCTCAGAAAAATGGGCACTTAGCCACTAGTCCTCACTAAAAGGCGAACGGTCCACAAGAGAAGGCGTTGTTCACCGCCCAGATCTACTTTAGCCTCGCTGCTACCGCGTTCTCCTGGTGTCGCCGCTTCCGGCAGTCATTGCTATCTCCGCTATGCATCACTGTGTGATTCCATCTCGAGAAAAACGGGCACTTAGCCACTAGTCCTCTCTAAAAGGCGCAACGGTCCACAAGAGAAGGCGTAATATCCCGAACGCATTCGCATAAGATTTTAAATCCATCATGAATCGCCGGTTTTT
Organism: Bonia amplexicaulis; assembly: GCA_036346245.1. Lineage (NCBI taxonomy): Eukaryota > Viridiplantae > Streptophyta > Magnoliopsida > Poales > Poaceae > Bonia > Bonia amplexicaulis. The sequence continues at coordinate 94 of JAYGGG010000841.1, read as the reverse complement.
GGTAAATCACGGAAGGGAAAATATGAATTGTAGAACTTTGTAAATGAATTAAATAAATTAAAATATTTAATTTGATGTTTTGGTTGTCCGGAGG
>JAYGGG010001023.1:0-49019 GCA_036346245.1 Bonia amplexicaulis | reverse complement strand
TTGTTCACCGCCGCATCCGCTTAGCCTGCTGCGCCGCGTTCTCCTGGTGTCGCCCGCCTCCAGGCAGTCATGCTACTCGGCTATGCATCACCGGTGATTCCATCTCGAGAAAAACGGGCACTTAGCCACTAGTCCTCACTAAAAGGCGAACGGTCCACGAGAGAAGGCGTTGTTCACCGCCGCATCCGCTTCTAGCCTGCTGCGCCGCTGTTCTCCTGGAAGTGCCGCTCGCCCGGCAGCTGTCACATATCGCTATGCATCACCGGGTGATTCCATGTCGAGAAAAACGGGCACTTAGCCACTAGTCCTCACTAAAAGGCGAACGGTCCACGAGAGAAGGCGCTTGTTCACCGCCGCATCGCTTTAGCCTGCTGCGCCGCTGTTCTCCTGGAAGTGTCGCTCGCCCGGCAGCAGCTTTAGCGCATCCCGCTATGCATCACCGGTGATTCCATCTCGAGAAAAACGGGCACTTAGCCACTAGTCCTCACTAAAAGGCGCAACGGTCCACGAGAGAAGGCGTTGTTCACCGCCGCATCTCGCTTAGCCTCTGCGCCGCTGTTCTCCTGGTGTGCTCGCCCTGTGCAGCCGTCATTGCATTCCCCTATGCATCACCGGTGATTCCATCTCAGAAAAAACGGGCACTTAGCCACTAGTCCTCACTAAAAGGCGCAACGGTCCACGAGAGAAGGCGTTGTTCACCGCTGCATCTCGCTTAGCCTGCTGCGCCGCGGTTCTCCTGGTGTCGCCGCCCGGCGGCAGCCGCTGCTTCCGCCTATGCATCACCGGTGATTCCATCTCGAGAAAAACGGGCACTTAGCCACTAGTCCTCACTAAAAGGCGCAACGGTCCACGAGAAGGCGTTGTTCACCGCCGCATCCGCTTTAGCCTCGCTGCGCCGCGGTTCTCCTGGTGCCGCCGCCCGGCAGCAGTTCACGCTACCCGCTATGCATCACCGGTGATTCCATCTCGTAGAAAAACGGGCACTTAGCCACTAGTCCTCACTAAAAGGCGCAACGGTCCACGAGAGAAGGCGCTTGTTCACCGCCGATCCGCTTAGCCTGCTGCGCCATGCTTCTCCTGGCCGCCGCCTCCGGCAGCCGCCATTACCCGGCTATGCATCACCGGGTGATTCCATCTCGAGAAAAACGGGCACTTAGCCACTAGTCCTCACTAAAAGGCGAACGGTCCACGAGAGAAGGCGTTGTTCACCGCCGATCCGCTTAGCCTGCTGCGCCGCGGTTCTCCTGGCGCCGCTCGCCCGGCAGCATTGCTACCCGCCTATGCATCACCGGTGATTCCATCTCAGAAAAATGGGCACTTAGCCACTAGTCCTCACTAAAAGGCGCAACGGTCCACGAGAAGGCGTTGTTCACCGCCGCATCCGCTTAGCCTCGCTGGCGCCATGTTCTCCTGGTGCCGCCGCCCGGCAGCATTCGCTCCGCTATGCATCACCGGGTGATTCCATGTCGAGAAAAATGGGCACTTAGCCACTAGTCCTCACTAAAAGGCGCAACGGTCCACGAGAGAAGGCGCTTGTTCACCGCCAGATCCGCTTAGCCTCGCTGCGCCGCGGTTCTCCTGGTGTCGCCGCTTCTGCGTGCATTACATCCGCTATGCATCACCGGGTGATTCCATCTCGTAGAAAAATGGGCACTTAGCCACTAGTCCTCAAAAGGCGCAAGGCGAGAGAAGGCGGTTCACCGCGAGCTTCCAGGCGCCGCTGTTCACCGGAAGTGCCGCTCGCTCAGCAGCCGCTTAGCCTTATGCATCACCGGTGATTCCATCTCGAGAAAAACGGGCACTTAGCCACTAGTCCTCACTAAAAGGCGAACGGTCCACGAGAAGGCATTTGTTCACCGCCGCATTCCTGGCGCCACGGTTCTCGCGTGTCGCCCGCTTCCAGTCATTCGCCATCCGCTATGCATCACCGGGTGATTCCATCTCGAGAAAAACGGGCACTTAGCCACTAGTCCTCACTAAAAGGCGCAACGGTCCACGAGAAGGCGCTTGTTCACCGCTAGCATCCGCCATAGCCTCGCTGCGAGAGAAGGCCGGTTCTCCTGGTGCCGCCCGCCCCGGCAGTCACGCTACTATTCGCTATGCATCACCGGTGATTCCATCTCGAGAAAAACGGGCACTTAGCCACTAGTCCTCACTAAAAGGCGCAACGGTCCACGAGAAGGCGCTTGTTCACCGCCGCATCTCGCTAGCCTGCTGCGCCGTGGTTCTCCTGGTGTCGCCGCCCCGGCAGTCGCTGCTTCCCGCTATGCATCACCGGTGATTCCATCTCGAGAAAAACGGGCACTTAGCCACTAGTCCTCACTAAAAGGCGAACGGTCCACGAGAAGGCGTTGTTCACCGCCGCATCTCGCTTAGCCTGCTGCGCCGCTGTTCTCCTGGCAGCCGCCGCTTCCAGCAGCATTCGCCACTCCGGCTATGCATCACCGGTGATTCCATCTCGAGAAAAACGGGCACTTAGCCACTAGTCCTCACTAAAAGGCGAACGGTCCACAAGAGAAGGCGTTTGTTCACCGCCGCATCTCGCTTCTAGCCTGCGCGCAGCTTCTCCTGATGTGCCGCTCGCCCGCCAGTCATTGCTATCCGCTATGCATCACCGGTGATTCCATCTCGAGAAAAAACGGGCACTTAGCCACTAGTCCTCACTAAAAGGCGAACGGTCCACGAGAGAAGGCGTTGTTCACCGCCGGCATCTCGCTTAGCCTCGCGCGCCGCGTTCTCCTGGCGCCGCCGCCCCGTAGGCATTGCTACATCCGCCTATGCATCACCGGGTGATTCCATCTCGAGAAAAACGGGCACTTAGCCACTAGTCCTCACTAAAAGGCGCAACGGTCCACGAGAAGGCGTTGTTCACCGCCGCATCCGCTTAGCCTGCTGCGCCGCGGTTCTCCTGGTGCCGCTCGCCCGGCAGAAGCATTGCTACTCCGCTATGCATCACCGGGTGATTCCATCTCAGAGAAAAATGGGCACTTAGCCACTAGTCCTCACTAAAAGGCGAACGGTCCACGAGAGAAGGCGCTTGTTCACCGCCGCATCTCGCTTAGCCTCGCTGCGCCGGTTCTCCTGGTGTGCCGCCTCCTCCTAGAAGCAGTTTTGCGCTATCTCCGCTTATGCATCACCGGTGATTCCATCTCGTAGAAAAACGGCACTTAGCCACTAGTCCTCACTAAAAGGCGAACGGTCCACGAGAAGGCGCTGTTCACCGCCGCATCTCCTTAGCCTCTGCTGCGCCGCTGGTTCTCCTGGTGTCGCTCGCCCGGCAGGGTCTACATCCCGCTATGCATCACCGGTGATTCCATCTCGTAGAAAAACGGGCACTTAGCCACTAGTCCTCACTAAAAGGCGCAACGGTCCACGAGAGAAGGCGTTGTTCACCGCCGCATCCGCTTAGCTCGCTGCGCCATGGTTCTCCTGTGCCGCCAGCCCGGCAGCGCCAGAGTTACCCGCTATGCATCACCGGTGATTCCATCTCGAGAAAAACGGGCACTTAGCCACTAGTCCTCACTAAAAGGCGAACGGTCCACGAGAAGGCGTTGTTCACCGCCGCATCCGCTTAGCCTCGCGCGCCGCGGTTCTCCTGGTGCCGCCGCCCGGCAGCTTCGCTGCATTCCCGCTATGCATCACCGGGTGATTCCATCTCAGAAAAACGGGCACTTAGCCACTAGTCCTCACTAAAAGGCGCAACGGTCCACGAGAGAAGGCGTTGTTCACCGCCGCATCCGCTTTAGCCTATTGCGCCGCCGGGTTCTCCTGGCGCCGCCGCGCCCGGCAAGCCGCTGCTTCCGCTTATGCATCATCGGGTGATTCCATCTCGAGAAAAACGGGCACTTAGCCACTAGTCCTCACTAAAAGGCGCAACGGTCCACGAGAGAAGGCGTTGTTCACCGCCGCATCTCGCTAGCCTGCTGCGCCATGGTTCTCCTAAGTGCCGCCGCCCGGCAGCCGCATTGCCATCCGGCTATGCATCACCGGGTGATTCCATCTCGTAGAAAAACGGGCACTTAGCCACTAGTCCTCACTAAAAGGCGCAACGGTCCACAAGAGAAGGCGCTTGTTCACCGCCGCATCTCGCTAGCCTGCTGCGCCGCGTTCTCCTGGTGCCGCCGCCGCCCGGCAGCATTGCTACTGCTATGCATCACCGGTGATTCCATCTCAGAAAAACGGGCACTTAGCCACTAGTCCTCACTAAAAGGCGAACGGTCCACGAGAAGGCGCTTGTTCACCGCCGATCCGCTTAGCCTCGCTGCGCCGCGGTTCTCCTGGTGTCGCCGCTTCGGCGCAGTCAACACACCCGCTATGCATCACCGGTGATTCCATCTCGAGAAAAACGGGCACTTAGCCACTAGTCCTCACTAAAAGGCGCAACGGTCCACGAGAAGGCGTTGTTCACCGCCGCATCTCGCTTAGCTCTGCTCGCGCCGCGGTTCTCCTGGTGCCGCCGCGCAACGGTCCACGAGGCAATTGCATTCCCGCCTATGCATCACCGGTGATTCCATCTCGAGAAAAACGGGCACTTAGCCACTAGTCCTCACTAAAAGGCGCAACGGTCCACGAGAGAGGCGCTTGTTCACCGCCGATCCGCTTAGCCTCGCTGCGCCGCTGTTCTCCCAAGTGCCGCCGCCCGTGTAGCCATATCCCGCTATGCATCACCGGTGATTCCATCTCGAGAAAAACGGGCACTTAGCCACTAGTCCTCACTAAAAGGCGCAACGGTCCACGAGAAGGCGTTGTTCACCGCCGCATTCGCTTAGCCTGCTGCGCCGCGTTCTCCTGGTGCCGCTCGCCCGGCAGCCATTGCTACTTCGCTATGCATCACCGGTGATTCCATCTCGTAGAAAAACGGGCACTTAGCCACTAGTCCTCACTAAAAGGCGCAACGGTCCACGAGAGAAGGCGTTGTTCACCGCCGCATCCGCTTTAGCCTCGCTGCGCGCGGGTTCTCCTGGTGCCGCCGCCCGGCAGCAGCTCATTGCTATCCGCTATGCATCACCGGTGATTCCATCTCAGAAAAATGGGCACTTAGCCACTAGTCCTCACTAAAAGGCGCAACGGTCCACGAGAGAAGGCGCTTGTTCACCGCCGCATCGCTTAGCCTCGCTGCGCCGCGGTTCTCCTGGTGCCGCCGCCCCGGCAGTCATTGCTACCCGCTATGCATCACCGGTGATTCCATCTCGAGAAAAACGGACACTTAGCCACTAGTCCTCACTAAAAGGCGCAACGGTCCACGAGAAGGCGCTTGTTCACCGCCGCATCCGCTTCTCCTAGCCTCGCTGCCGCGTTCTCCTGGTGTCGCCGCCTCCGGCAGCCACGATACCCGCTATGCATCACCGGTGATTCCATGTCGTAGAAAAACGGGCACTTAGCCACTAGTCCTCACTAAAAGGCGCAACGGTCCACGAGAAGGCGTTGTTCACCGCCGCATCCGCTTAGCCTCGCTGCGCCGCGGTTCTCCTAAGTGCCGCTCGCCCGGCAGTCAGAAGTTACCCGCTATGCATCACCGGTGATTCCATCTCAGAGAAAAACGGGCACTTAGCCACTAGTCCTCACTAAAAGGCGCAACGGTCCACGAGAAGACGTTGTTCACCGCCGCATCCGCTTAGCCTCGCTGCGCCGCTGTTCTCCTGGTGTCGCCGCCCGGCAGCATTGCCATTACCCGGCTATGCATCACCGGGTGATTCCATCTCAGAAAAACGGGCACTTAGCCACTAGTCCTCACTAAAAGGCGAACGGTCCACGAGAGAAGGCGTTGTTCACCGCCGGCATCCTTCTAGCCTATTGCACCGCTGGTTCTCCTGGCGTGCCGCTTCGCCCGGCAGCCATGCTTCCCGCTATGCATCATCGGGTGATTCCATCTCAGAAAAACGGGCACTTAGCCACTAGTCCTCACTAAAAGGCGCAACGGTCCACGAGAAGGCGTTGTTCACCGCCGCATCCGCTTAGACTCGCGCCGCGGTTCTCCTGGTGTCGCCGCCCGGCAGTCATTGCTATATCGGCTATGCATCACCGGTGATTCCATCTCGTAGAAAAACGGGCACTTAGCCACTAGTCCTCACTAAAAGGCGCAACGGTCCACGAGAAGGCGTTGTTCACCGCCGCATCTCGCTTAGCCTGCGCCGCAGCTTCTCCTGGCGTCGCCGCTTGCGTAGTCATGCTACCCGCTATGCATCACCGGTGATTCCATCTCGTAGAAAAACGGGCACTTAGCCACTAGTCCTCACTAAAGGTGATGATGGAACGGGTCCCGATCTTCCAACAGGTTCTGGATATGTTCGACGGTGGAGGCGCGACAAATCGATCCGCTTCCGAACAGACGCTCCAACCCCGCAATCGCAGCACCACGCCTCAGGTTATCAACCGCAGCGCTGCCCGTTGACCTTGCCAAGAAGGCTAATCTCGCCACGAATCAAGAACACAAGCAAGAACAAGGAAGAACACAACCAAATTGCAGATATATTGATGAAGCACTCGATAATTGGGGTTTCACAAACCGATGACGGCGAAACTGTTCAAAGACAGAATTAATCTAAGCAAAACCCAACCCTAATGGTGGGGTGGTGGCTGTATATAAAGGAGTAAGGGCGTAAACCCTGGACGCGCCCTTAATGGACTCCAACACGATACAAAGCCGAACGGCCTAAAAGACGGTGTCGCAGCACCCTGATAGATTCTGAACGTCCACTTGTTTCGACGATTCCTGTCGACTCAGAAGGAATTTTGACATGGGACCAGATCCATTGAAAGGTTATCTTCTCAGCTTTCCATACATATGTGGAACGTCCAAAACGGAGTCCGGATGCGATCTGGGCGTCCGCTTTAGTGCAGCCTGGTCCTGACCTGAGTTGATTCGAAGTCGGCCACCCTGACAGATTCTGAACGTCCACTTGTTTCGACGATTCCTGTTGACACAGAAGGAATTTTGACATGAGACCAGAGCCATTGAAAGGTTATCTTCAGCTTTCCATACATATGTGGAACGTCCAAACGGAGTCCGGATGCGATCTGGGCGTCCGCTTTAGTGCAGCTCTGGTCCTGACCCGAATTGATTCGAAGTGGCTTGAGTTGGACATCCAACATGATTTGACCACCCTTGCTGGACTTGTGCGCCTCGCACTTTCTCCAAGTACTTCCTGATCCTCTCCATGGTTCCTAATCATAATTAAATCATTAGGTAGTAATCGATTCTCAAATGAACAAAAAGAAGTACTTAGGAACGAGTTCACCTGTAAATTCAATTGTCGGGCGCGAGCTCTAGTGATTGGTCCTGAATATCAAGTGGAGGAGTGTTGTGTATATCCAAGAAGTGATGTCCTCATCATCCTCCCCTCTTGAAGCGGAGTTGTCCTCAACTCAGCCTCATTTTCTTCTCCCAAGTATGGCTTCAAATCTGAAATGTTAAAGGTGGACTAACCCCAAACTCGGAGGAAACTCAAGTTTATATGCATTATCATTTAGCTTCTCAACTATCTTAAAAGGACCAGCAGCTCTAGGCATCAATTTTGACTTTCTTAACTCAGGAAATCTATCCTTTCGCAAGTGCAACCAAACAAAATCACCCGGTTCAAGTTTAACTTCCTTTCTACCTTTACTACCAGTAATCCTATATTTTTCATTCATCTTTTCAATGTTTGCCTTAGTAGTCTCTTGCATTTTGATAATAAAATCAGCACGCCCTTAGCATCATTATGAACCCTCTCACTAGTAGGCAAAGGTAAAATATCAATAGGGCCACGGGATTGAATCCATACACTACCCGAAAAGGACTTACCTTGGTGGTGGAGTGTTCCGCCGATTATATGCGAACTCAACATGCGGCAAACACTCTTCCCACAGCTTCAAATTGTTCTTCAAAATAGCTCTCAACATGGTAGACAATGTGCGGTTCACCACCCCGGTTTGGCCATCGCTTGTGGGTGACATGTGGTAGAGAACAACAACTTTGTACCCAACTTGTTCCATAGAGTACGCCAAAAGTGACTCAAGAACTTGACATCACGATCTGAAACAATAGTAGAAGGCATACCATGCAAACGAACTATCTCTTTAAAAAAGAGGTCAGCAATATGAACGGCATCATCGGTTTTATGACATGGTATAAAGTGAGTCATCTTAGAAAACGATCCACAACAACAAAATGCTATCAAGAGAAAATAAAGCATCTTTGCACACAAAAGCATAGCATGTATTATTAACTTCATCAACTCGCAGAAGGTCTGATTTTGTGGCAAGCATAACAGAATTTTTCAAATGGAGTACTTGCTGTTTTTCAGATTTATCATGTTCCTTTGATCATTAGTAGCAGCAGCTCGCCCCATCGGCCTCTATAATCTCACCGGGTCAAAGGCAAGAAAGTAACTTTCTTTCCTTATGCATAAAAGTGTATGTGTTACTACTACCATGGTGTAAAGCATCATTATCAAATTCCCAAGGTCGACCCAATAAAAGAGAGCATGCTTGCATGGGAACCACATCACAATCAACATGATCAACATAAGCACCAACGGAAAATGGACTCGCATGTTTGCATTACCTTAGCTTTTCCAGTAGTCATTTAACCATTGAATATGGTATGGATGTGGATGCGGTCGCGTGGTCAAGCCAAGCTTCTTGACCAAATCAAAACTCACCAAGTTGTTGCAACTTCCTCCATCAATGATGACACGCACGCCGGTTCTTGATTGCAAAGAAGGTCTGAAACAAATTATGGCGCTGAAGTTTATCGGTTGTTGTACCGCGTCGAGGACGCTCGCTGCACAATGATGCTCCATAGCATCGCCGTGGACGCCCACCAAGGACGAGGTCGCCATCACCACCGCCATTGTCGTCCGAGGCGCAAGAACATCATCATCCTCCTCGACATCCGGCGTCGATGTAGCCTCCATCTTCCGTGGGCGATGTATGCCCGCTGGCTAGGCAATTCTTCCGCACATGACCAAGTCCATGGCAGCGGTGGCACCGAATGCCGGAGGAGCGCCCGCTGAGCCACTAAGAAGAACTCTTAGCTGGACCCCGCAAGGAATTTTTGTAGAACTGCAAGGCGGTCGTGGAAGGTGGCTTCGTGGCGCCGCTGCCATCTTGTTCACAGTGTGGTGGAGCGAACGAAACTCAAGAAGACTTGGGCAGCTCCGCCGATGTAGTCGTCATGGCGTGTAGAAGGGTCGTCCGCGCGTGCCTTAGCCGATTCTCAGGCCCCTCGCACTTTTTTTCTCGCAAGCATAGCAAGGTGGAACAACCGTTGATGAGAAAATTCTTTATAATCAACAATGTCCTGAATTTCACGCCAGAACCCCCGTAGAAACGATAAATCTTATCCTCCGTGTCCTCAACAACCCCACAACGCACCATACCCTTTTGAAGCTCAAAGATAATAGTCTTGAATGTAACTATCACCTTGTTCTAAGCGCTGCAATTTTTTCTCAATTCAAGTTTATATGAGGGAGGAACAAAACGACACGCATAGCTTCTTTTAACCGCCCCCATGTATCAGTTGTAAGCGCATGGTACTTAGTTCATTCCACCGATAATAGCAAAGTCCTTAAACTCACTAGTAGCTTGTCTAACTCTATGTTGCTCAGAACTAAGTGAGAGTTAAACTTCGCTTCACCGTCATCTCCCAATCAAGATATATTTCAGATCATAAAGACCGTAAAAGATGGGATGGTAAACTTGACTTTAGCAAAGGGTCATCGCTACCATGACGGTTCTCGTTATTACCTCCCATACCATGTCGGTTTTGTCAAGGCGACGACGTAGTCGATCAATGTTGCCATCTCGCATCATACTGTGGGTGCCATCATGATGATGGCCGCCATTGATGTGTGGTAGGCGTGCTCCAATGTGTCCATCCGACCGCGAGGTCACCATCCGCCGCCCACCCGCCAATGCCTTCCGTGGTGTTCAATCGGTAATGGCGGCGACGATGGTGTCCAATCTCGCCCGAGATCGCTGAGTGAAGCGTTTTGTTTGTCGAGCGCAGCTTGTAGCCGGCCGCGACTAACACACTCGCTGAAATCGACCTGTCCCATCCTCTTCGCTTCCGCCATGGTTAGTGGAAATACAGGAAAACAAAAGGATGATCCCTATCAACTACAAAGGAAGGGAGGGAACCCGCAGGAAGTGGCTTACCAAGCTCTTACAAGTGTGCTTACCAAAGCAATGGTGGTACAACCTGGTCGGTTCGTGATACCTTGTCGAGCGTGGGTACGATTGCAAGGTCAAACTGTATATCCGTAAGTAGATATATGGAGTTTGAAGGCCAAATATGTCATGGAACACAAATCAATAACAGATAGTAATGCTGAATAAATGTCCAAAGTATGGTCCTAGTTGTCGGCCTAAATGTGTCCTATATCAAGTATGAGATGATGAACAAGGAGTCAAGAATGTAATATGAAAGCAACGACAAAGAACAAAGATGGCTGTGCACCGAGAAGCTCAATTCAGATAAGCACAAAACAAATAAATTGTTGGCACCTAAAACTGTGCTCACACGTTTTTCTTTTTTTTTTTTTTTTTTTATGCCACCAAGAGCACTCTCTCCTCTCTACTATAGCCAAAATTTTTCTTTTTTTTGTATTTTTTTATATTTTTTTCACAGAGCAGAGCACAGAAATAGGAACCACACAAAGTTGCAACTCAATCGGATTTAAGGAGTGGCCTACAGAAAATAATGAATGTGCTGAATTCGTGATTCAATTTCGAGCGAGTACTACACTTTCCAGGCCGAATTTCGAAAATAATTGCCGAACCCAACAAAGTTGGGGAGTTTCGATGTAAAATTTAATTTCACCCAATTTCAAAAAAATCAACTGATTTCGAGTCCAGATGCAAAAGTTATGGCTGTTTGAAGTAGGGCCTCCGAGTTATGGTTTTGTGGTGGCCGAAACCACGATCGGGTAGGATCAATCAGAAAATTGGGGCCGAAGCTCTGGGAAACGTGGGGATGGTGTTGGGCAATCACGAGACACGATGGATGACTCAAACAGAGGGTGGGATATGGGTGGAAAACAAAATTGACGGTTAGGGTTTGTATGATGTAGCGGAAGCAAGACAATCCGACTAGGGTTTGTATGAAAGGTAGCGAAGCAAAACAAACCGAAACAAAACACGATCTAAACCAGCAACACAACTCGACTAAGGACACAAACTCAACACTACGGACTCTGGAATCAACTTGTGCAAAGGCTAAACGAGATCTAGGACAGGAAACAACCTATGACTACAATTTTTTTGTAGGGCTTTTTCATGGACTCTAGGACGAAACCGAAAATAACAAAGGAGGGGTAACGCGAACCTGAAGGAACACCTGAAGCTCTGATTACCACTTGATGGGAACGGGGTCCCGATCTTCCAACAGGTTCTGATATGTTCGACGGTGGAGGCGCGACACAATCGATCCGCTCCCGAACAAAGACGCTCAACCCCGCAATCGCAGCACCACGCCTCAGTTATCAACCGTGCGCTGCCCGTTGACCTTGCCAAGAAGGCTAATCTCGCCACGAATCAAGAACACAAGCAAGAACAAGGAAGAACACAACCAAATTGCAGATATATTGATGAAGCACTCGATAATTGGGGTTTCACAAACCGATGACGGCGAAACTGTTCAAAGACAGAATTAATCTAAGCAAAACCCAACCCTAATGGTGGGGGTGGTGGCTGTATATAAAGGAGTAAGGGCGTAAAACCCTGGACGCCGTCCCCAATGGACTCCAACACGATACAAAGCCGAACGGCCTAAAAGACGGTGTCGCAGCACCCTGATAGATTCTGAACGTCCACTTGTTTCGACGATTCCTGTCGACTCAGAAGGAATTTTGACATGGGACCAGATCCATTGGAAAGGTTATCTTCTCAGCTTTCCATACATATGTGGAACGTCCAAAACGGAGTCCGGATGCGATCTGGGCGTCCGTTTTAGTGCAGCCTGGTCCTGACCCGAGTTGATTCGAAGTCGGCCACCCTGACAGATTCTGAACGTCCACTTGTTTCGACGATTCCTGTTGACACAGAAGGAATTTTGACATGAGACCAGAGCCATTGAAAGGTTATCTTCTCAGCTTTCCATACATATGTGGAACGTCCAAAACGGAGTCCGATGCGATCTGGGCGTCCGCTTTAGTGCAGCTCTGGTCCTGACCTGAATTGATTCGAAGTGGCTTGAGTTGACATCCAACATGATTTGACCACCCTTGCTGGACTTGTGCGCCTGCACTTCTTCTCCAAGTACTTCCTGATCCTCTCCATGGTTCCTAATCATAATTAAATCATTAGGTAGTAATCGATTCTCAAATGAACAAAAAGAAGTACTTAGGAACGAGTTCACCAGAATTCAATTGTCGGGCGCGAGCTCTAGTGATTGGTCCTTGAATATCAAGTGGAGGAGTGTTGTATATCCCCCAAGAAGTGATGTCCTCATCAAAAAAGGCGCAACGGTCCACGAGAAGGCGCTTGTTCACCGCCGCATCTCGCTTAGCCTGCCTGCTACGCGCGGGTTCTCCTGGCAGTCGCCGCTTCCGCAGTCATTGCTACCCGCTATGCATCACCGGGTGATTCCATCTCGAGAAAAACGGGCACTTAGCCACTAGTCCTCACTAAAAGGCGCAACGGTCCACGAGAGAAGGCGCTTGTTCACCGCCGCATCTCGCTTAGCCTGCGCCGCTCCTCCTGGTCGCCGCCTCCGCAGTGCAGCTGCATATCCCGCTATGCATCACCGGTGATTCCATCTCAGAGAAAAACGGCACTTAGCCACTAGTCCTCACTAAAAGGCGAACGGTCCACGAGAAGGCGTTGTTCACCGCCGCATCCGCTTAGCCTGCGCCGCTGGTTCTCCTAAGTGCCGCTCGCCCGGCAGCAGCTTGCACATCCGGCTATGCATCACCGGTGATTCCATCTCGAGAAAAACGGGCACTTAGCCACTAGTCCTCACTAAAAGGCGCAACGGTCCACGAGAGAAGGCGTTGTTCACCGCCGCATCCGCATCCGCTTAGCCTCGCTGCGCCGCGCATCTCCGTTCTCCTGGTGTCCTCACCGCCGCTCCGGCAGTTCACCGTCATTGCTAGCTCGCTATGCTATGCATCACCGGGTGATTCCATCTCGAGAAAAACGGGCACTTAGCCACTAGTCCTCACTAAAAGGCGCAACGGTCCACGAGAGAAGGCGCTTGTTCACCGCCGCAGCCTCGCTTCTCCTAGCCTCGCGCGCCGCTGTTCTCCTAAGTGCCGCCTCGCCCGGCAGCTTTGCCATTATCTCCGCTATGCATCACCGGTGATTCCATCTCGAGAAAAATGGGCACTTAGCCACTAGTCCTCACTAAAAGGCGCAACGGTCCACGAGAGAAGGCGCTTGTTCACCGCCGCATCCGCTTCTAGCCTGCTGCGCCGCGGTTCTCCTGGTGTCGCCTCGCCCGCGCAGTCATTGCTATCCGCTATGCATCACCGGTGATTCCATCTCGAGAAAAACGGGCACTTAGCCACTAGTCCTCACTAAAAGGCGCAACGGTCCACGAGAAGGCGCTTGTTCACCGCCGCATCCGCTTAGCTCGCTGCGCCGCCGTTCTCCTGCGTCGCTCGCCTCCGGCAGTCATTGCTATCTTGGCTATGCATCACCGGTGATTCCATCTCGAGAAAAACGGGCACTTAGCCACTAGTCCTCACTAAAAGGCGCAACGGTCCACGAGAAAGGCGCTTGTTCACCGCCGATCCGCTTAGCCTCTTGCGCCATGTTCTCCTGGCGTCCGCCGCCCGGCAGCTTGCTGCATACCCGCTATGCATCACCGGTGATTCCATCTCAGAAAAACGGGCACTTAGCCACTAGTCCTCACTAAAAGGCGCAACGGTCCACGAGAAGAAGCGCTTGTTCACCGCCGCAGATCTCGCTTTAGCCTCGCTGCGCCGCCACTAGTTCTCCTGGTGTCGCCGCCCGGCAGTCATGCTCCTGGCAGCGCCGCTATGCATCACCGGGTGATTCCATCTCAGAAAAACGGGCACTTAGCCACTAGTCCTCACTAAAAGGCGCAACGGTCCACGAGAAGGCGCTTGTTCACCGCATCCGCTTCTAGCCTAGCTGCGCCGCCATGGTTCTCCTGGTGTCGCCGCCCGGCAGCAGCTGCTATATCGGCTATGCATCACCGGTGATTCCATCTCGAGAAAAACGGGCACTTAGCCACTAGTCCTCACTAAAAGGCGCAACGGTCCACGAGAGAAGGCGTTGTTCACCGCCGCATCCGCTTAGCCCGTGATGCGCCGCTCTCCTGGAGAAGTCGCCGCTCCGGCAGCTTCGCTGCCACCCGCTATGCATCACCGGTGATTCCATCTCAGAGAAAACGGGCACTTAGCCACTAGTCCTCACTAAAAGGCGCAACGGTCCACGAGAGAAGGCGTTGTTCACCGCCGCATCTCGCTTTAGCCTCGCACTTAGCCACTAGTCCTCACTAAAAGGCGCAACGTCCACGAGAGAAGCGTTCTCCTGGTGTCGCCGCCTCACCGGCGTACAGCCTGCTATCCTGCTATGCATCACCGGTGATTCCATCTCGTAGAAAAACGGGCACTTAGCCACTAGTCCTCACTAAAAGGCGAACGGTCCACGAGAAGGCGCTTGTTCACCGCCGCATCCGCTTAGCCTCGCGCCGCATGCTGTTCTCCTGGCGTCCGCCCGGCAGGCAGCCGCTTCCCGGCTATGCATCACCGGTGATTCCATCTCGAGAAAAACGGGCACTTAGCCACTAGTCCTCACTAAAAGGCGCAACGGTCCACGAGAGAAGGCGCTTGTTCACCGCCGCATCCGCTTAGCCTGCTGCGCCGCTGGTTCTCCTGGTGCCGCCGCCCGGCAGCAGTCATTGCCATACTCCGCTATGCATCACCGGTGATTCCATCTCGTGAGAAAAACGGGCACTTAGCCACTAGTCCTCACTAAAAGGCGAACGGTCCACGAGAGAAGGCGTTGTTCACCGCCGCATCTCGCTTAGCCTGCGCCGCCGGTTCTCCTGGTGTCGCCCTTCCGGCAGCTGCGCTGCTATCCGCCATATGCATCACCGGTGATTCCATCTCGAGAAAAACGGGCACTTAGCCACTAGTCCTCACTAAAAGGCGCAACGGTCCACGAGAAGGCGTTGTTCACCGCAGCATCTCGCTAGCCTGCGCCGCCGCGGTTCTCCGGCAGTGCTTCCTCGCCCGGCAGTCGCTGCTACCCGCTATGCATCACCGGTGATTCCATCTCGTAGAAAAACGGGCACTTAGCCACTAGTCCTCACCAAAAGGCGCAACGGTCCACGAGAAGGCGTTGTTCACCGCCGCATCCGCTTCAGCCTCGCTGCGCCGCGGTTCTCCTGGCGTCGCCGCCCGGCAGTGCCGCCATACCCGCTATGCATCACCGGTGATTCCATCTCGAGAAAAACGGGCACTTAGCCACTAGTCCTCACTAAAAGGCGCAACGGTCCACGAGAAGGCGTTGTTCACCGCCGCATCCGCTTCAGCCTCGCGCCGCTGGTTCTCCTGGTGTGCCGCCGCCCGGCAGCTGCCGCTATCTCGCTATGCATCACCGGTGATTCCATGTCGAGAAAAAACGGGCACTTAGCCACTAGTCCTCACTAAAAGGCGCAACGGTCCACGAGAAGGCGTTGTTCACCGCCGCATCCGCTTAGCATGTTGCGCCGCTGTTCTCCTGGCGTCGCTCGCCCGGCAGCCCGCTACCCGCTATGCATCACCGGTGGTTCCATGTCGAGAAAAAATGGGCACTTAGCCACTAGTCCTCACCAAAAGGCGCAACGGTCCACGAGAGAAGGCGTTGTTCACCGCCGCATCCGCTTAGCCTCGCTGCGCCGCGTTCTCCTGGTGTCGCCGCTTCCGGCAGTCAAGCTACTTCGCTATGCATCACCGGTGATTCCATCTCGAGAAAAACGGGCACTTAGCCACTAATCCTCACTAAAAGGCGCAACGGTCCACGAGAGAAGGCGCTTGTTCACCGCCGCATCTCGCTTAGCCTGCTGCGCCGCGGCCTCCTAAGTGCAGCCGCCCGGCAGCCGCCTTACCCGCTATGCATCACCGGTGATTCCATCTCGAGAAAAACGGGCACTTAGCCACTAGTCCTCACTAAAAGGCGCAACGGTCCACGAGAGAAGGCGTTGTTCACCGCCGCATCTCGCTTTAGCCTTTTGCGCCGCGGTTCTCCTGGTGTCGCTCGCCCAGCAGTCAGCCACTACCCCGCTATGCATCACCGGTGATTCCATCTCGTGAAAAAACAGGCACTTGGCCACTAGTCCTCACTAAAAGGCGCAACGGTCCACGAGAGAAGGCGTTGTTCACAAGATCCGCTTCTAGCTCGCTGCTCCCGCCGGTTCTCCTGGTGTCGCTCGCCCGCAGGTGTCATTGCATATCGGCTATGCATCACCGGTGATTCCATGTCGAGAAAAACGGGCACTTAGCCACTAGTCCTCACTAAAAGGCGAACGGTCCACGAGAGAAGGCGTTGTTCACCGCCGCATCTCGCCTAGCATGTTGCGCCGCGGTTCTCCTGGCGTCGCCGCTTCCCGAGAGCAGCTTGTCTGCTACCCGCTTATGCATCACCGGTGATTCCATCTCAGAAAAACGGGCACTTAGCCACTAGTCCTCACTAAAAGGCGCAACGGTCCACGAGAGAAGGCGTTGTTCACCGCCGCATCCGCTTAGCTCTTGCACCGCGGTTCTCCTGGAGTGCCTCGCCTCCGGCAGAAGTCATTGCACATCTTGCTATGCATCACCGGGTGATTCCATCTCAGAGAAAAACAGCACTTAGCCACTAGTCCTCACTAAAAGGCGCAACGGTCCACGAGAGAAGGTGTTTGTTCACCGCATCTCGCTGGCCTGCATGCGCCGCGGCTCCTGGTGTCCGCCGCCCGGCAGCCAATGCTACTCCGCTATGCATCACCGGGTGATTCCATCTCGAGAAAAACGGCACTTAGCCACTAGTCCTCACTAAAAGGCGAACGGTCCACGAGAGAAGGCGTTGTTCACCGCCGCATCCGCTTAGCCTTTGCCCCGCTGTTCTCCTAAGTGCCGCTCGCCCAAAGCAGTCATTGCATCCGCTATGCATCACCGGTGATTCCATCTCGTAGAAAACAGGCACTTAGCCACTAGTCCTCACTAAAAGGCGAACGGTCCACGAGAGAAGGCGTTGTTCACACCCAAGATCCGCTTAGCCTGCTGCCCTGCTGTTCTCCTAAGTGTCGCCGCCCGGCAGAAGCTGCTGCTACCCGGCTATGCATCACCGGGTGATTCCATCTCAGAAAAAACGGGCACTTAGCCACTAGTCGTCACTAAAAGGCGAACGGTCCACGAGAAGGCGTTGTTCACCGCCGCATCCGCTTAGCCTCGCTGCGCCATGTCTCCTGAGTGCCGCTCGCCCGAGCAGCTTGGCCACATTCCCGCTATGCATCACCGGGTGATTCCATCTCATAGAAAAATAGGCACTTAGCCACTAGTCCTCACTAAAAGGCGAACGGTCCACGAGAAGGCGTTGTTCACCGCCGCATCTCGCTGGCCTGCTGCGCCGCTGTTCTCCTGGTGTCGCCGCCCGGCAGGCATTTCGCTATCCCGCTATGCATCACCGGGTGATTCCATCTCGTAGAAAAACGGCACTTAGCCACTAGTCCTCACTAAAAGGCGCAACGGACCACGAGAAGGCGCTTGTTCACCGCCGCATCCGCTAGCCTGCGCGCCGCGCTCTCCTGGCAGCCGCCGCCCGTGCAGGCTGCTACCGGGCTATGTATCACCGGTGATTCCATCTCGTAGAAAACGGGCACTTAGCCACTAGTCCTCACTAAAAGGCGCGACGGTCCACGAGAGAAGGCGCTTGTTCACCGCCGATCTCGCTTAGCCTCTGCGCCGCGGTTCTCCTGGCAGCCGCCGCCTCGGCAGGCCACTGCTACCGGCTATGCACCACCGGTGATTCCATCTCGTAGAAAAATGGGCACTTAGCCACTAGTCCTCACTAAAAGGCGCAACGGTCCACGAGAAGGCGCTTGTTCACCGCCGCATCTCGCTTAGCCTGCTGCACCGCTGGGTTCTCCTGGTGCCGCCGCTTCCGGCAGTCATTGCCATCTTGCTATGCATCACCGGGTGATTCCATCTTCTAGAAAAACGGCACTTAGCCACTAGTCCTCACTAAAAGGCGCAACGGTCCACGAGAGAAGGCGTTGTTCACCGCCGCATCTCGCTTAGCCTGCTGGCGCCGCGGTTCTCCTGGTGTCGCTCGCCCGGCAGCCATTGCTACCGGCTATGCATCACCGGGTGATTCCATCTCAGAGAAAAACGGGCGCTTAGCCACTAGTCCTCACTAAAAGGCGCAACGGTCCACGAGAAGGCGTTGTTCACCGCCGATCCGCTGGCCTGCTGCGCCGCTGTTCTCCTGGCGTGCCGCCGCCGGCAGTAGCCATTGCTACCCGCTATGCATCACCGGGTGATTCCATCTCAGAAAAACGGGCACTTAGCCACTAGTCCTCACTAAAAGGCGCAACGGACCACGAGAGAAGGCGCTTGTTCACCGCCGCATCCGCTAGCCTGCGCGCCGCGGTTCTCCGTGGTGCCGCCGCCCGGCAGGCTGCCATCCCGCTATGCACCACCGGGTGATTCCATCTCAGAGAAAAAAGGGCACTTAGCCACTAGTCCTCACTAAAAGGCGCGACGGTCCACGAGAAGGCGCTTGTTCACCGCCGCATCCGCTTAGCCTGCGCGCCATGTTCTCCTGGAAGTGTCATCGCCCGGCAGGCATTGCATCTTGCTATGCACCACCGGGTGATTCCATCTCGTAGAAAAATGGGCACTTAGCCACTAGTCCTCACTAAAAGGCGAACGGTCCACGAGAGAAGGCGTTGTTCACCGCCGCATCCGCTAGCCTCGCTGCACCGCTGTTCTCCTGGCAGCCGCGCCTCGGCAGGCCATTGCATACATTCCGGCTATGCATCACCGGTGATTCCATCTTCTAGAAAAACGGCACTTAGCCACTAGTCCTCACTAAAAGGCGCAACGGTCCACGAGAAGGCGCTTGTTCACCACCGCAGATCCGCTTAGCCTGCGCCGCTGGTTCTCCTGGTGTCGCCGCTTCCGGCAGCATTGTTACCCGGCTATGCATCACCGGGTGATTCCATCTCAGAGAAAAACGGGCGCTTAGCCACTAGTCCTCACTAAAAGGCGCAACGGTCCACGAGAGAAGGCGTTGTTCACCGCCGCATCCGCTTTGGCCTGCGCCGCCGCGGTTCTCCTGGTGCCGCCCGCCCGGCAGCTTGCCATACCCGCTATGCATCACCGGTGATTCCATCTCGAGAAAAACGGGCACTTAGCCACTAGTCCTCACTAAAAGGCGCAACGGACCACGAGAAAGGCGCTTGTTCACCGCATCCGCTAGCCTGCTGCGCCATGGTTCTCCGTGGCGTCCGCCGCCCGGCAGGCTGCTGCACATCTTGCTATGCACCACCGGGTGATTCCATCTCGAGAAAAAAGGGCACTTAGCCACTAGTCCTCACTAAAAGGCGCGACGGTCCACGAGAGAAGGCGTTGTTCACCGCCGCATCCGCTTAGCCTGCTGCGCCGCTGTTCTCCTGGCGCTGCCGCCGCCCGGCAGTCACGCCACATCTTGCTTATGCACCACCGGGTGATTCCATCTCGAGAAAAATGGGCACTTAGCCACTAGTCCTCACTAAAAGGCGCAACGGTCCACGAGAAGGCGCTTGTTCACCGCCGCATCCGCTGTAGCTCTCTGCACCGCGGTTCTCCTGGTGTCGCTCGGCAGGCAGTGCATTGCTTCGGCTATGCATCACCGGGTGATTCCATCTTCTAGAAAAACGGGCACTTAGCCACTAGTCCTCACTAAAAGGCGCAACGGTCCACGAGAGAAGGCGTTGTTCACCGCCGCATCCGCTTAGCCTGCTGGCGCCACGGTTCTCCTGGTGTCGCCGCCCGGCAGTCATTGCATCCCGCTATGCATCACCGGGTGATTCCATCTCGAGAAAAACGGGCGCTTAGCCACTAGTCCTCACAAAAGGCGCAACGGTCCACGAGAGAAGGCGCTGTTCACCGCCGATTCGCTTTAGCCTGCGCGCCTGCGGTTCTCCTAAGTGTCGCCGCCCGGCAGTCATTGCTACATCTTGGCTATGCATCACCGGGTGATTCCATCTCGCAAAAACGGGCACTTAGCCACTAGTCCTCACTAAAAGGCGCAACGGTCCACGAGAAGGCGCTGTTCACCGCCGCATCCGCTTAGCCTGCTGCGCCACTTGCCTCCTGGTGTCGCCGCTCTGTGCAGTCATTGCTACTCCCGCTATGCATCACCGGTGATTCCATCTCGAGAAAAATGGGCACTTAGCCACTAGTCCTCACTAAAAGGCGAACGGTCCACGAGAGAAGGCGCTTGTTCACCGCCGCATCCGCTTAGCCTCGCGCCATGCTGTTCTCCTGGTGTCGCCGCCTGTGCAAGTCATTGCACTCCGCTATGCACCACCGGTGATTCCATGTCGAGAAAAATGGGCACTTAGCCACTAGTCCTCACTAAAAGGCGCAACGGTCCACGAGAGAAGGCATTTGTTCACCGCCGCATCCGCTTAGCCTGCTGCGCCTGTGGTTCTCTCGGAAGTGCCGCCTCCCCGGCAGGCATTGCTACTCCCGCTTATGCACCAACGGGTGATTCCATCTCGAGAAAAATGGGCACTTAGCCACTAGTCCTCACTAAAAGGCGAACGTCCACGAGAGAAGGCGTTTGTTCACCGCCGCATCTCGCTTTTAGCCTGCTGCGCCATGGTTCTCCTAAGTGTCGCTTCGCCCGGCAGCAGTCATTGCTACCCCGCTTATGCATCACCGGTGATTCCATCTCGAGAAAACCAGAGTCAGAGCTACCTGATGATGGACACGACAGTAACGACGAGGAGGATCAGGACTAGGCTCTGTGGAGGAGCTAAGGTCCGTATGGTCGAGGTCGGTGCAATGTGTGACGAGATGGACGAGACAAGTCTTGGTGAGGCTTGGAGTGGCTCTGGACTAGACATGGAGATGTTGAGGTCCGAACGACCGGGTGAAGTCAAAGAAGACTTGAAGCTCAAGGTGGTCGATGAGGAACCGAGTCGGTGCAATGGCCTGAGATAGGTCTCGGCGAGGCTAGGATGGTCTGACGAGACACGTGTGGTGTTGGTCCGTAACGACCGAGGGAAGCCAAGGAGACCTAGTCTTGCGAGGTGGTTGCAAGGGTGACAGAAGGCAAGGGTGAGGGCATTCTCGAGAAATGCCAAAGCCGCAAAGGAAGCTTCGAGGCGCTTGAGGGTATTTTGGAGAAATGTCAAAGGTCGCAAGGGAAGCCCCGCCCACCGGGAAAGCAATCGATAAAAGAAGTGGATTCAGCTGCGCTAACCCGCAAAGTGCGGGTCTCATGGGATAGCAGCAAAGCATTTGAGTTAGCGGGCAAAGTGAGTGGTAAAATCCGTGTTAGGTGGGTTTACTGTTATCCCTCAGTGGACTAATGGATGGATCCATTAGGGTTAGTCTCGTGTGAGGCTATAAAAGGGAGAGGGGAGGCACGAGAATGTTTGAGTTGACTGGGGCCTTGAGGCGCCCGCCTCCCTCCCTTGGGAGTTTATCTGTGTAGCTCTAGGGTAGAGCTTGTCCTCCCGAGAGGAGTGGATTTGGAAACCTCATGATCAATCATCCATCTCTATCTCTATTTGAGTTGTGTTGTCTATTTATTTTTGGATGACTTGACTGGGTTTCTTCATTTGTCCTTTTCTCGTGTTCTTGGCTTTCTCAATCGCAGTGATATGTGAGGTGCATTTCAAGCCATTTTGGCTACTCTAGATCCACGAGCTGTTTTGTTCTCTCTCTCGATTTGGTTTTGGGCGCCTGAAATATAGTCGAACTCTCTTTGGTTGCTAAGTTTTCATTTAAAGATTAAAGCAACCTCAAGAGGCCCTAACCATATTGTTTACGCAGCTTTTCTTGGACAGACGATCCGTTAGTCGAAAGTTATTTGAAGTCGGGCCCTGCGGTTGAGCGCTCGCCGCTTCCTCTCGCTTCGAGTTCGACCATCTCTTCTGCTTCGCACTTGGCGTAGAAGTCATGTCTTCTTGGGATTTTCTCACCAGAGGATGTGTTCTGCAGTGTTTAAAGTCCCATGACCGAAAGATCCGTGAATCGAAGATATACGTAATCGGATCTTGCAGCTTGTACGCCCACCAGCCTCCTCTCGCTATGATTTCGACTTTGTTCTATTTGCGCGCTTCTCTCGACCGCACGAGATCATCTCGCTTTTGCGCTGGTTTCCGAGTGCTTGATGGTCGAGATCTCGTAGTCGCAGTGCCCCACGGCCTCATGAGGTGTCCGCGACCGCCAGTCACTATAGTGCGAGTCGGTCTTCACCACGCTGATCGCACGACCATGCCATTGGCTTACGACCACCGACGGTTCCGACCGGACTCATCTTTCGATCTTGTCAATCTTGTTTTGGTGGCTATCGACTTCATTGAATTCTCGTTAATCATCGATTGCCTACCGTTGTCGCTCGTCGAGTTGTCGGGTTACGACCATCGGCAAACTATGGACCACGCTGTCGGACTTACGACCACGATGTAAGCTTCCGATCACGACGCCGGTTTTTAGTTCGCGCAACAATGCGGTCTGCTTCTCGCTCTATGTCACCGCAGCTATTCTCTCGATCTCTTGATTTCAAGAAGCAATCGATCTCCTCTTCATAGCTTTCTAGCTATCGGAGAAAAGATCGTATAAATTTCTCGTAGAGTTTTGAAGGCACCATTCATCCCCTTTGTTGCCGCCTCGTCCTCACAATTGGTATCGAGCGAGGTTGGCTCAATTGATCTTAACCGATCTTGAGCATGCAACTAGTAGGGAATATTGTGATCGCTTCTTTGCATCTTGTTGGGGTGTTTTTGCCTATTATATTCTTTGCGACAAGAGGCTTGATTTCGACTAGAGGATGATTTTATTAGCAAGAAACCACAAGTGTGAGCTTTGTGATACATTCTTGTCCTTTGCTGATCAAGTGCCGTGAAGGAGAAAGCCTTGGAGAACACATGATGATAATGATAAGGACGAGCGCCGACTTATCATGAGCAAGGTAAAACTTATTATGACCTTGGCCTTGTCCAAGATGAATATACTTGCTCTTCGTGATATTGTGAGGTGCCTAGATTATAAATTGCTAGATTGTTCTTGCTAGGTTGAAATCTCATTTCATGTGTAGGTTGTGAGTCTTTCTATAGACGTGAAAATTTAATTTCTACTTGAATGTTAAAATCTGCAAATGAGAAATTAAAACTTTGACTCACCGCACATGTGTAGAGGAGTGTGAGCTACAGAGTGTAGTAAAGTCGAGTTCCTCATCACAGTCGTTGCTAGTCGTAATGCCCACGACCACAACTTCGCTTCGACATAGTCGTAGCTGACACGACCGTGTTCCGCCGGGACACTTCCGCTTGTTACCGTGGTCGAAAGTCCCTACGATCACGATCGCTGGTTCTAAGCGCCGCCGCCGATTGCCGTGGTCATAATCGACTTACGACCACACCGCAATTCCTACCGTGGTTGTAATGACCAACGATCACATCTCCTACCGTAGTCGCTCAAGACTACGCCTCGTGCACGACCACGCCATTTCTTCTCGACCATAGTCAGAGTAACGAAACCACCACTCTTTTTCTCGCCGAGTGGCTCGTGGTGTCGTCTTGGGGTCTCAAGCATTTGCTTACTAACCCCTTGGGATCCAAGACTTGGGCACTTTATCCTTGTCTTTGTAGGTGTCCGACGCTGGATGGAGAACATGGGATTGAATGGGTTTTAGTCTTCGCTCATCACGTGACTAGAACATTTGTTGATTCTCCACTTCATGGCCTCCAAGAGGCATGTACCTTCATATTTGGCGCCTCCACCTACTTTGTGAGCTACTTATACCCTCATGCCTTTATACTCATGTTTGACCATAATTGGCATGTTGTGCTTGTTCATGTGCTCACTTGTTCCATAACGCATGTTTTTCTCTCAATGCTTTCATGTCATGCCTTATGTGTATATTGCTTAGGTATCCTTGTATCATGCTATATTTAGATGCTTAAGTTTTGACTTGACTTCATGAGCTAAGTAGAATGTGCATATTAGAAGTCAAGTATCATCATGACCTTGTGCTCGTAGTATCTATCATGGTTCACATCTTGCTCCTTATGTTCATTCATCATTATTTATACATGTTAGCATACTTTTCATGATTTTGATTTGTCATGTTGTATGTCTACATGATGTATGCATATGTATGGACAATATGAGCTTGAGTATATTTTGATAGTTTCTCCGTGTCATGATGTCGCTTATTCATGCCTTTGTATCTTTCTAGTATACATGCTTTTATCCATGCTAGATATGCTTCGTGACTGCTCCTCACACCGCTATATGTATGGTAGTGATTCATTGTGATGCTTGTATACCTTGATCTTATTCATTTTGGCATGAAATAAACTGTATGACATCTTGGTAGCGTTAGTCTCGTATGTATGCTTAGATATCATGAGATTTGTGGTTAGGTCACAAGCTTTTTCTAGTATTGGGTGGCTCTAGGCTTGCTGCTCTAGATGCTTTTGATGAGGGCTAGATTGAGCTTGTATGGCGTGTTCTCATGCATTTGTAATGCTACCGATTGTGGTCATTTGTCTCAAGATCGATCCATGCCTCGTATTATTTACCACAGATTAGGACACCAATGTTCCCCATGTTTAATCCGCAGTTATGAATGAGGGGAGATTGGTACAGCTTTACGACTGCTCCTTTTGTCATTACGACCACGTCGTAGCAACCACGACCACGGTCTGGATTCTCGGCCGAACTCATTTTACGACCTCGGCCAGGACGCAACGACCACGATCTAGAATCATCTACGATCATGACTACACACCAAGCGATTGGGACAAAGGTTTGATCCCTTATGATCTTTCAATGTTTTGCTTCCCTCCACTTGGCTTTGCATAGTATAATCTGTTCTAGTGGGAGGAAGGGTCCGATGGGTTAGACAGGAACAACTCTAGGTGATGTTGTCTCATTCACACCTCTCATCCAAATGGTTCTCTAGGATTATTTACTACCTAGTTTGGGCTTTGGTTCTCTAGGATTCTCTTCTACCTAGGTTGAACTTTTTCTTGGCCACTAGAGTCTTTTGCATTGACATAGTGTGCTTTTTGCCCCGTGGTTTGAGGTTATAGACTAGAGACCATGAGGATAGGATGTGTTTGGGAATCACCTCTTTGAGCTAGAACCTTCTTCTCGGATTTTGTGCCTAATTTCTTGGTTCTTCTTTTGCCTTCTAGGGGAGTTGGATCCTTCTGCCTATTCGGCTATGTTTCGTGGGGAGTTCATCTCATGTGCATTCTTTTGTTCAATAGTGCGTAATATTCACATGAATGCCTCGCATGCCTTGGAGCCCGTATTATCTTTATGTGACATGATATCATGATTTATGTCTTGCCATGTCTTGTGATAGCTTGATTTATCATGCCCTTCTATGTGTTGCTTAGCTCTTGCCATACTAGCTAAATTAAATGAGAACAACTTGAATCAAATCATGTCTTGTTCAATCTTGTGAATAGTCCGGCTTAGTGATCCTCTCTGATTCAGTGCCATGTCGAATAGGCTAAGTTGAGTCTTGAATCTGTTTTTGAGGTTTAGATTGAGCTAAGTTTGTTCATTAGTGATGCATGAGTTAAGTTTTAACTCTTTGTTCATGAACTAACTCAAGTAAATGCAAAGATCTCTTTGTGCGAAAAACCGATCTCACCAATTTTTTTCTCATGAGATGGCTTGCCATTGCACTAGGCATGAACTCGTGGGAGTTTTGATGACCAAGATCACCTCCTTGCTTATTGCTTGGAGTGATCGTGATAAGGTTTGAGATCTAGCACATGGCTATGAAAACAAAAATTTGTGAAAATGGTTGAAACCAACCATGAATTTCTGATAAAAGCCAATTGTGCTAATTTTGCTCAACTACAAGTATTCTACAGTGTGTTAGTGTTAAATTACATGTGATATCTAGTGCTTGAACAAATGTCTCATTTTTGAACTTATAGCACTCTAAATTGACTCAACCATGGCTTCTTGGTTCCACTTAGAATATTGACATGGCTTGACTCACGCTTGATACCTTCTTCTAGACCATAATCTTGAGTGACTCGACATGCTAATCAAACCATTTAATTTAAAGATCATGACTTATTTGGCTTGAGCTTGGCAATACATGGTTTGTTATGATCTAGATAGCATTGTCACCTTTTATGGCTTGGTATAATTTTCTGTGAAGTCACTTTAGATAATCTTCATGGCTCCTTTTGCTTAAAATGAATTAATTTTGATCACCCCATTTCTTTCATGCTCTATTTTTTTTCTTCCTTGCATCTTGATGACTTTATTGCCAAAAGGGGAGAAGGATAGAGAAAAAGGCATTAAGGGGTGCAAAAGGTATTAAAATGGGAGAATGCATTAAGGGATAGGAGAAGGATAAAAGGCATTAAGGAGGAGAATGTTTGGTCATCTTGCTATGACAATGGTCATGTGAGCATCCGCTTTTGGACCATGAGCAAGATTGATTTTGTGAGACCATGTGGAGGTCACCCCATGGTTGTGATGAGTAATTGATTCTTGATCTAGGAAGATTGAGTTTGGTTTTTGAGGTTTGAGCTGACTCTGCATAGTCGTAAGCCTTGAGAATGGTTGGCAGACCACTTACGACCTCATTGTCGCAAAGACAAAGTCGGAAGGAGGTCTTACGACCACATTGACGTGGTCCGCAGCCGACGCTGGTGGCTCTCGAGTAATCGGAAGTCGCTTGCCCCGCTGGCCGTGATCGGAAGCCGGTTACACCGACATAACCAATGCCAAGTCGCCAGACGGTCTTACGACCACGCTGGTCGTGGTCGGCACCGACAAGCGGCGCTTTCGAGTAATCGAAGTCGCCTCCTCACGCTGGTCGTGGTCGGATGTCGCCAGATTGGTTTACGACCGCTGTCCTTGGTCGAAACCTCGAGATGCATTTTCGAGTGGTCCAAGGCTCTACGACCACGCTGGTCATAGTGGAAAGCCTCTCAAGACCGCCGACCATTTTTGGGCATGGTCAAGATCACCCAAGAGGTTTGCGACCACCGCCGTGGTCTGAGGGCACCGTATGAGTTACGCACCACCACAGAGCAAATTGAACGTAGTCAAGAGGTTAAGACCACCTGACCGTGGTCGGTGGCGACGACCATGTTGAGCGCTTGGGAGCGCCGACCACGCTGGGCACCTGGGCAACGCACCGCTTTGGGAAGTCGGGGATTTCGACCACGCCAGGCGCCGAGCCGACCACGCCAGCGGTTCGACCACGCCAGGCGCCGATCTTTCACCACGCTATGATCGTGCTTCACCACATTAGCGAGAGTGAACGTGGTTCGAACGGGTTCACCACGCTAGCGAGGAAATAACCATGGTCGATTGGAGCCACCGAAACCGGTCGATGAGTTCGCTTTTTCGGTCGCTTTGTCCGGGAGTTGGTCGATGGGTTTGTACTACCGTCATGGACCTTGTGGACTTGTTGGTTCATCATTTTGACAAGTCTAATTTCTGCAAAATACTTGAGCTCGTTGAGCGTGCGTAGTTTGGTTTCTCTGCTTGAGCGTGATCGAAAGGCACTGCGTGTGGTCGTAGCTAGCGATAGTCGAAGCTTGTGTCCGCACGGTCGAATAAGCTTTGAGGTGGTCGTGACGACGGGTCGTGTGGTCGGAAGCAGGAAGTCTTCCAAGGCTTCACCACTTCTTGAGGTGTGCATTTGAGTGGTCGATGGGGTGTACGACCAGATGTTTGCGGTGATTGTGCACCGAGATCTTGTTGAACGTGACCATTGATGGTCTCGTGTGTTCGCTCGCATGGTGCTATGTAATGGTTTGCTTGTCCGTGTGGCTGCAGGACTTTGAGCTATTTCATGGTGAGGCGGGAGGACCGGACTAGGCACGTGAGGTGTTGAGGTCCGATTACCGGAGACGCCAAGATGATCGAGGTCGGTGAGGTGGTTGCGAGCCGGAGACGAGGAACCGTAGTCAGAAGCTACCCGTGATGGATACGACAGCAACGACGAGGAGGACCGTGACTAGGCTCGTGGAGGAGCCGAGGTTCGATGGTCGAGGTCGGTGCAAATGTGTGGCGAGATGGACCGGACTAGACTTAGAAGAAGTCAAGTCCAAACGGCTTGAGATCGCGAGTCGGCCGTGGTCCGCCGACGGAAAGGTGCCTCGCTTGGTAGTAAGGCATGGACGGTCGGGACGAGACACGGCCGTGTCGGGGTCCGTAACGACCGGAGGTGCCAAGACAACGAGGTCTCATGGGTAGGTGCAAGCGTGACAGAAGGCAGTGAGAGGGCATTTTGGAGAAATGCCAAAGCTGCAAAGGAAGCCGTCCCTCCGTAAAGCACCGAGAAAAGAAGTGGATTCTGCTACGCTAACCCGCAAAGTGCGGGTCTCATGGGATAGCAGTGCAAAGCATTTGAGTTAGCGGGCAAAGTGAGTGTTAAACCCGTGTTAGATGGGGTTTTCGTTATCCTCAAGATGGACTAATGGATGGATCCATTAGGGTTAGTCTCGTGTGAGGCTATAAAAGGGAGAGGGGAGGCAAGTGTTCTCGAGTGAGTTGTTCTACTGAGCCTTGAGGCGCCGCCTCCTCCCTTGGGAGTTTATCTGTGTGTAGCTCTAGGTAGAGCTTGCCTCCTGTGGGAGTGGTCATTGAATCTTCATGAATGCAATCATTCATCCCTCCGCCTATTTAAGTTGTGTTATCTGCTTATGTTTGGTTGATTTGATTGCGTTTCTACGCTCGCTCTCTCTCTGTGTTCTTGGTCATTTCTTGTTCTTGGCCTCGTTTTTGTTGATTGCTCAATCGCAGGACATGTGGGACTCGCCCAAGCTAACTTGGTTAGCTTTTACCCACGAGCGCTCTAATTAACAACATCGCCCTGACTTTGTCTTGTGTGCTTTTGATCAAATCACAAAAGGTCTCAATCTGCTTGATATGTTTTTATTTGAAGATTGAATAGCTTCGTGAGACCTTGCGATATGCACACAAGATTTCTTGGCCGACGAGTTCTTATTGGAAAGATCCGTGAATCGAAAGATATACGTAAATCGGATCTTGCGGTTGTGCGCTTCACCGCCTCCTCTCGCCTGCTTTCGACTTTGTTCTATTTAGACCATCGGCTTTTTGCGCTTGTTTTCGATTGCTTGATGGTCGAGATCTCATAGTCGGTGCCCCACGATCTCATGAGGTGTCTCGCGACCGCAATGGTTACAAAGCGTAGTTGGTCTTCAACCATGTTGATCATACGAACTCTTAGTCGAAGGAAGTCCGACTTGAGAATAAAAGTTTCAGCTTTGTTTATCTCAAGTTTCTCAACCGGTCTCAATGCTTTCTTAGTGATCGAAATCGCTTAGCCGTCACGCCCGTGGTCATCGCCCGACAAAAGTAGTACTTATCGCTTGCTCGCCTTTTTCCGATCGAGTATCGACCACGCTCTATTTGCATCCGAACGCCGCCCGCCGACCGGGTCCAATCACGACAGTTCGACTACCGCCACCGCCGGTTGGTTCGACCACTTCGTGTGTCGCACGACTTCCCCGCCGCCGCTTTGTTCATCGCTGATATCGAGCACGCTCGACTTTGCACGCTTTTGGTTACAACCACGGCTTTTCTCGTTACGACTTTCGTGTCGATTCGATCACTGTATTTCTTCCGCCAAGTTTGTTCCCGACTGCCTCTCTCGGTTTCCTAGTGAGCATTTGATCCTTGTCTTCATAGCTCTCTAGCTGTTGAAGAAAAGATCGTGTGAATTTTAGAGAGTATTTTAAGGCACCATTCACCCCTCCGGTTGCCGCCTGTCCTACAATTGGTATCGAGCGAGGTTGGCTCGAATTGATCTTAACCGATCTTGAGCATGCAACTAGTAGGGAATCTTGTGAACTTTTCTTTGAATCTTTTGGGTGGTTTTGCTATTGATGTCCTTTGAGACAAGAGGCTTGATTTCGCTAGAGGATGATTTTATTTGCAAGAAACCACAAGTGTGAGCTTTGTGGTACATTCTTGTCCTTTGGTTAATCAAGTGCCGTGAAGGAGAAAGCCTTGGAGAACACACGGATGATGATGATAAGGACGAGCCGACTTATCATGAGCAAGGTAAAACTTATTATGACCTTGGCCTTGTCCAAGATGAATATACTTGCTCTTCGAGATATTGTGAGGTGCCTAGATTATAAATTGCTAGATTGTTCTTGCTAGGTTGAAATCTCATTTCTCATGTGTAGGTTGTGAGTCTTTCTCAGAGACGGTGAAAATTTAATTTCTACTTGAATGTTAAAATCTGCAAATGAGAAATTAAAACTTTGACTCACCGCACATGTGTAGAGGAGTGTGAGCTTGCTAGAGTGTAGTAAAGTCGAGTTCCTTCATTGGTCGTCGTTATAGTCGTAATGCCCACGACCACAACTCGCTTCTCGACATAGTCGTAGCTGCATACCACCATGTCTCGCCGGCGACACTTCCGCTTGTTACCGTGGTCGAAAGTCCCTACGATCACGATCGCCGGTTCTGAGGCCGTCGCCGATTGTCGTGGTCATAATCGACTTACGACCACACCGCGATTCCCACCGTGGTTGTAACGACTAACCACCACATCTCTCGGCTATAGTCATTCAAGACTACGCCTCGCTATGACCACGCCATTTCTTCTCGACCGTAGTCGAGCACGAATGACCACCCTTTCCGTCAAGTGGTCGTGGTGTCAAGTCTTGGAAGCCCAAGCATTTGCTTACTAACCTTCGGGATCCAAGACTTGGGCACTTTGTTCTTGTCATTCGAGGTATCCGCACGCGAGTTGGAGAACATGGATTTGATTGGGTTTTGGTCTTCGCTCATCATGTGACCGTAACATTCATTGGCTCTCCAATTGATGGCCTCCAAGAGGCATATGCTCACGCTTAGCGCCCACACCTACTCGTGAGCTACTCTATACCCTCATGCCCTTATACTCATGTTTGACCATATTGGCATGTTGTGCTTATTCATGTGCTCACCTGTACCATACTGGCATGTTTTTCTCTCAATGCTTTCATGTCATGCCTTTATGTGTATGCTGCTTAAGTATACATGTACCTTGTTGTATTTGTTACATGCTTAAGCTTTGACTTGACTTCATGAGCTAAGTAGAATGTGTGCATTAGAAGTCAAGTATCATCATGACCTTGTGCTCGTAGTATCTATCATGGTTCACATCTTGCTCCTTATGTTCTTTCATCATTATTTATACATGTTAGCATACTTTTCATGATGTTAATTTGCCATGTTGTATGTCTACATAATGTATGCATATGTATGAACAAGATGAGCTTGAGTTTATCTTGGATAGTTTCTCTGTGTCATGATGGTGCGTTTATTCATGCATTTGTATCTTTTCTAGTATACATGCTTTTATCCATGCTAGCATATGCTTCTGTGACTGTTCCTGTCATCTGCTATGTATGGTTGTGATTCATTGTGATACATGTATATCTTGATCTTATTCATTTAAGTTTTGGCATGAAATAAACTGACAACATCTTTGTAGCATTAGTCCGTGCTTATGCTTAGATATCATGAGATTTGTGGTTAGGTCACAAGCTTTTTCTAGTATTTGGTGGCTCTAGGCTTGTCGCCTAGATGCCTTTGTTGAGGGCTAGATTGAGCTTGTATGGCGTGTTCTCATGTGTTCTATGTCTTTAATACTAGTGAAGCTATCGTTGTTATCATTTGTCTCAAGATCGGTTCCATGTTGTATATCATTTACCCCAAGATTAGGACACCGCTTGTTCCCCATGATTAAACCGCAGTCGATGAATGAGGAGAGAGTGATACAGCTTGTTTACGACCGCTCCCTGGTCATTACGACCACGTCGTAGGAACCACGACCATGGTTCGACCTCTACCGAACTCGTGTTACGACTTCGCCAAGGACGCAACGATCCGCACTCATCTACTCCACGACTTTGACAATTCACGACACGACCACGACCACGCACCATGGTCCGCACTATTACGCTGCCTTCGATCACTTCATCACGGTCCTGACTCTGATACAACCGCGAACCCTGACTCGACTTTGAACACGAGAAGGACGCGACTACGACAACGTCCCGACTTGACTACGACCACGCTCGACATGGAATTCGCCACGACTACGGCTTAAACAACCGAGCAACCGCTACAAAGGTTGGTTCTCCTTATGATTTTCAAGGCTCGCCTCCCGCCACTTGGCTTTGCATAGTATATGTCTTCTAGTGGTAAGAAGGGTCTTTTGGACAAGAGGAGCCAACTCTAGGTGATGTTGTCTCATTCACACCTCTCATCCAAATGGTTCTCTAGGATTATTTACTACCTAGTTTGGGCTTTGGTTCTCTAGGATTCTCTTCTACCTAGGTTGAACTTTTCTTTGCCACTAGAGTCTTTTGCATTGACATAGTGTGCTTTTTGCCCCGTGGTATGAGGTTATAGACTAGAGACCATGAGGATAGGATGTGTTTGGGAATCACCTCTTGAGCTAGAACCTTCTTTCTCGGATTTTGTGCCAAATTTCTTGGTTCTTCACTTTTGCCTCTCTAGGGGAGTTGGATTCTTTCTGCCTATTCGGCTATGTTTCGTGGGAGTTCATCTCATGTGCATTTTTTGGTCAATAGTGCGTAATATTCACATGAATTCTCGCATGCCTTGGAGCCCCGAATATTATCTTTATGTGACATGATATCATGATTTATATCTTGCCATGTCTTGTGATAGCTTGATTTATCATGCCCTTCTATGTGTTGCTTAGCTCTTGCCATACTAGCTTAATTAAATGTGAACAACTTGAATCAAATCATGTCTTGTTCAATCTTATGAATAGTCTGGCTTTAGTGATCCTCTCTTGATTCAGGCCATGTCGAATAGGCTAAGTTGAGTCTTGAATCTGTTTTTGAGGTTTAGATTGAGCTAAGTTAGTTCATTAATGATGCATGAGTTAAGTTTTAACTCTTTGTTCATGAACTAATTCAAGTAAATGCAAAGATCTCTTTGTGCGAAAAACCGATCTCACCAATTCTTTCTCATGAGACGGCTTGTCATTGCACTCCTGCATGAACTCGTGGGAGTTTTGATGACCAAGATCACCTCTTAAGCTTATTGCTTGGAGTGATCACATAAGGCTTGAGATCTAGCACATGGCTAAGAAAACAAATTCGTGAAAAATGGTTGAGCCAACCATTAATTTATGAAAAGTGCCAAATGTGCTAATTTTGCTCACCACAAGTATTCTACAAGTGGTATCCAAAGTACTACAAGTAGTAAATTACATGTGATATCTAGTGCTTGAACAAAATGTCTCATTTTTGAACTTATAGCACTCTAAATTGACTCAACCATAGCTTCTTGGTTCCACTTAGAATATTGACATGGCTTGACTCACGCTTGATACCTTCTTCTAGACTATAATCTTGAGTGACTTGACATGCTAATCAAACCATTTAATTTAAAGATCATGACTTATTTGGCTTGAGCTTGGCAATACATGGTTTGTTATGATCTAGATAGCATTGTCACCTTTTATGGCTTGTTATAATTTTCTATGAAGTCACTTTCGATAATCTCAATGGCTCCCTTTGCTTAAAATGAATTAATTGTAGTCACCTCATTTCATTCAAGCTCTATGTTTCTTCCTTGCATCTTGATGACTTTATTGCCAAAAGGGGGAGAAGGATAGAGAAAAAGGCATTAAGGGGTGCAAAAGGCATTAAAATGGGAGAATACATTAAGGGATAGGAGAAGGATAAAAGGCATTAAGGGGGAGAATGCTTGGTCAACTTGCTATGAAAATGGTCAATTGAGCAACTGCTTTTTGGACTATGAGCAAGATTGGATTTTTTGTGTGATTTGGAGTTTCAGAGAAAATTTGATCTTTCTCCTGATCGCCCATTTCATTCTGTGTCAAACATGGTCATGAGTTCCTTCTTCATTCTTTTAGACCATGTGTGGCTTTTGCTTCTCTTTCCTGTTCTTCTTTTCAAAAACAAACTCATCTTCATGCCTTTTTCGGTGTTTGTCAATATACTCATCAAGGGGGAGATTGTGAGACCATGTGGAGGTCACCCCATGGTTGTGATGAGTAATTGATTCTTGATCTAGGAAGATTGAGTTTGGTTTTTGAGGTTTGAGCTGACTCTGCATAGTCGTAAGCCTTGAGAATGGTTGGCGCACCACTTACGACCTCATTGTCGCAAAGACAAAGTCGGAAGGAGGTCTTACGACCACATTGGACGTGGTCTCGCAGCCGACAAGCTGGTGGCTCTCGAGTAATCGGAAGTCGCTTGCCTCGCTTGGCCGTGATCGAAGCCGTTACACCGACATAACCAATGCTCAAGTCGCCAGACGGTCTTACGACCACGCTGGTCGGGTCGGCACCGACAGCTGGCGCTTTCGAGTAATCTAAGTCGCCTCCTCACGCTGGTCGTGGTCGGATGTCGCAGATTGGTTTACGACCGCTGTCCTTGGTCGAAACCTCGAGATGCATTTTCGAGTGGTCCAAGGCTCTACGACCACGCTGGTCATAGTGGAAAGCCCTCAGACCGCTTTCACCATTTTTGGGCATGGTCAAGATCACCCAAGAGGTTTGCGACCACCGCCGTGGTCGGAGGGCACCGTAGGAGTTACGACCACTACGAGCAAATTGAACGTAGTCGAAGAGGTTAAGACCACCTTGACCGTGGTCGGTGGCGACGACCATGTTGAGCGCTGGGAGCGCCGACCACGCTGGGCACCCTGGCAACGCACCGCTTTGGGAAGTCGGGGATTTCGACCACGCCAGGCGCCGAGCCGACCATCGCCAGCGGTTCGACCACGCCAGGCGCCGATCTTCGACCACGCTACGATCGCTGCTCACCACATTAGCGAGAGTGAACGTGGTTCGAACGGGTTCACCACGCTAGCGAGGAAATAACCATGGTCGATTGGAGCCACCAAACCGGTCGATGAGTTCGCTTTTCGTCGCTTTGTCCGGGAGTTGGTCGTATGGGTTTGTACTACCGTCATGGACCTTGTGGACTTGTTGGTTCATCATTTTGACAAGTCTAATTTCAGGCAAAATACTTGAGCTCTGTTGAGCGGTGCGTAGTTTGGTTTCTCTGCTTGAGCGGTGATCGAAAGGCACTGTGTGGTCGTAGCTAGCGATAGTCGAGCTTGTGTCTCGCACGGTCGTAATAAGCTTTGAGGTGGTCGTGACGACGTGCCGTGGTGGTCGGCTGAAGTGGAAGTCTTCCAAGGCTTCACCACTTCTTGAGGTGTGCATTTGAGTGGTCGATGGGGTGTACGACTAGATGTTTGCGGTGATTGTGCACCGAGATCTTGTTGAACGTGACCATTGATGGTCTCGTGTGTTTTCGCGGTGCTATGTAATGGTTTGCTTGTCCGTGTGGTCGCAGGACTTCTGAGCTATTTCATGGTGAGGCGGGAGGACCGGACTAGGCACGTGGAGGTGTTGAGGTCCGTGACGGCCGGAGACGCCAAGATGATCGAGGTCGGTGAGGTGGTTGCAGCCGAGACGAGGAACCGAGCTGTAGCTACCCGTGATGGATACGACAGTGCAACGACGAGGAGGACTGTGACTAGGCTCGTGGAGGAGCCGAGGTTCGATGGTCGAGGTCGGTGCAACATGTGGCGAGATGGACCGGACTAGACTTAGAAGAAGTCAAGTCCACCGGCTTGAGATCGGGCGAGTCGGTCGGGTCCGCCGACGGAAGGCGTGCCCGCCAGGGTAGGCATGGACGGTCGGACGAGACACGGGCCGTGGTCGGGGTCCGTAACGACCGGAGGTGCCAAGACAACGAGGTCTCGCAAGTAGGTGCAAGCGTGATGTGAAGGAAGGAGAGGGCATTTTGGAGAAATGCCAAAGCTGCAAAGGAAGCTGTCCTCCGTAAAGCACCGAGAAAAGAAGTGGATTCTGCTACGCTAACGGCAAAGTGCGGTCTCATGGGATAGCAGTGCAAAGCATTTGAGTTAGCGGGCAAAGTGAGTGTTAAAACCCGTGTTAGATGGGGTTTTCGTTATCCTCAAGATGGACTAATGGATGGATCCATTAGGTTAGTCTCGTGTGTGAGGCTATAAAAGGAGAGGGAGGCAAGTGTTCTGAGTGAGTTGTTCTACTGAGCCTTGGAGGCGCCCGCCTCCCTCCCTTGGGAGTTTATCTCGTGTGTAGCTCTAGGTAGAGCTTGCCTCCTGTGGGAGTGGTCATGAATCTTTCATGAATGCAATCATTCATCCCTCTCGCCTATTTAAGTTGTGTTATCTGCTTATGTT
The DNA here is from genome assembly GCA_036346245.1 of Bonia amplexicaulis. Taxonomy (NCBI): domain Eukaryota; kingdom Viridiplantae; phylum Streptophyta; class Magnoliopsida; order Poales; family Poaceae; genus Bonia; species Bonia amplexicaulis. Next base: position 12,630 of record JAYGGG010001023.1, on the reverse strand, counting down.
TGGTTGATTTGATTGCGTTTCTACGCTCGCTCTCTTCTCTCGTGTTCTTGGTCATTTCTTGTTCTTGGCCTGTTTTGTTGATTGCTCAATCGCAGTGGACATGTGGGACTCGCCCAAGCTAACTTGGTTAGCTTTTACCCACGAGCTGCTCTAATTAACAACATCGCCCTGACTTTGTCTTGTGTGCTTTTGATCAAATCACAAAAAGGTCTCAATCGCTTGATATGTTTTTATTTGAAGATTGAATAGCTTCGTGAGACCTTAAGCGATATGCACACAAGATTTCTTGGCCGACGAGTTCTTATTGGAAAGATCCGTGAATCGAAAGATATACGTAATCGGATCTTGCGGTTGTGCGCTTCACGGCCTCCTCTCGCCTGCTTTCGACTTTGTTCTATTTAGACCATCGGCTTTTTTTTGCGCTTGTTTTCGATTGCTTGATGGTCGAGATCTCATAGTCGTGTGCCCCACCCATCTCATGAGGTGTCTCGCGACCGCAGCCGGTTACAAAAGCGAGTTGGTCTTCAACCATGTTGATCATACGAACTCTTAGTCGAAGGAAGTCCGACTTGAGAATAAAAGTTTCGCTTGTTTATCTCAAGTTTCAACCGGTCTCAATGCTTTCTTAGTGATCGAAATCGCTTAGCTGTCGCCGCCTCCGGTCATCGCCCGACAAAAGTAGTACTTATCGCTTGCTCGCCTTTTTCCCGATCGAGTATCGACCACGCTCTATTTGCATCCGAACGCCGCCCGCCGACCGGGTCCAATCACGATGTTCGACTTCGCCGTCACCGCCGGTTGGTTCGACCACTTCGTGTGTCGCACGACTTCCCCGCCGCCGCTTTTGTCTATCGCTGATATCGAGCACGCTCGACTTTGCGCCGCTTTGGTTACAACCACGGCTTTTCTACGACTTTCGTGCCGATTCGATCACTGTATTTCTTCCGCTGTTTGTTCCTCGACTGCCTCTCTCGCTTCCTAGTGAGCATTTGATCCTTGTCTTCATAGCTCTCTAGTCTGAAGAAAAGATCGTGTGAATTTTAGAGAGTATTTTAAGGCACCATTCACCCCCTCCGTTGCCGCCTCGGGTCCCACAGACTTTCTCGTGATTTGGAGTTTCAGAGAAATTTTGATCTTTCTCCTGTCTGCCCATTTCATTCTCGTGGTCAACATGGTCATGAGTTCCATCTTCATTCTTTAGACTATGTGTGACTTTGCATCTCCTTCTTTTTTTCTTTTCAAAAATAAACTCATCTTCATGCCTTTTTCAGGTTTGTCAATATACTCATCAAGGGGAGATTGTGAGACCATGTGGAGGTCACCCCATGGTTGTGATGAGTAATTGACTTTGATCTAGAAAGATTGAGTTTGATTTTGAGGTTTGAGCTATCTTTGCAAAGTCGCAAGCTTTAAGAATTGTCGCAGATCGCCACGATCACGATGTCCTTAGTTGAAACCGAGTGAGGCGCTGAACGAGTGGTTGAAGGTTATACGACCACACTGGAGATATACGATCACGCCAGGCCTTCTCGACAAGTTTAGCCGTGGTCGAAAGTCTCTGTGGAGTATGACCACGCTATGGAGCCCTCGAATATTTGGCCATGATCAAGGTCACCCGCCGCCACGCACCACGCTAAAGATCCTCGTGAATTTGGACGGATCGAAGCTCGGCCGGACCGTGTACCACCACGCCGGTATCTTACTCAACGAAAATGACCGTGGTCGGAGGTCATTTGATGGGATACGACCACGCCAGGCCTCCTCGATAACTCCGCCGTGGTCTGAGGTCACCCGAGTCTTTACGACCACGTTAGCGTGGTCCGAACGTGGTCGGCAATGTGGCTAGGGTCTATGACCACGCTACGCTCCGCGCCGACCATCGCCAGGCGCTGGGTCTTCGACCACGCTAGATCGGGCGCTCGATCACGCTACGCCATTGCTTCACCACGCTAGCGGATGTCCGACGCGGGTTGATGGAGCTCATTAAACCGGTCGATGAGCCCATGTGATGTCCGATTATGTTGGGACTTGATCGTATGGGTTCCCGGTGATGTTGTTGACCTTGTGGACTTGTTGGTTCATCTTTTGACAGTGGTTTGTCAATGTCTATTTTCTCGAGGAAAGATGTGAGCTCATGAGCTATGCGCAGTGTGGTCTCGCTTGTTTAGTGCGATGCTATGTGATGGTTTTCTTGTCTGTGGGTCAGCAGGACTTCGTAGCTATTTCATGGTGAGGCGGAGGACCGGACTAGGCATGGAGGTGTTGAGGTCCGATAATGGAGACGCCAAGATGATCGAGGTCGGTGAGGTGGTTGCGAGCCGGGAGATGAGGAACCGTGAGTCAGAGCTACCTGATGATGGACACGACAGTAACGACGAGGAGGATCAGACTAGGCCTCGTGGAGGAGCTAAGGTCCGTATGGTCGAGGTCGGGTGCGCTGTGTGACGAGATGGACGAGACAAGTCTTGGTGAGGCTTGGAGTGGTCTGACTAGACATGGGAGATGTTGAGGTCCGTAACCACTAGGTGAAGTCAAAGAAGACTTGAAGCTCAAGGTGGTCGATGAGGAACCTGAGTCGGTGCAAATGGCCGGAGATAGGTCTCATGAGGCTAGGATGGCCTGGACGAGACATGTGGTGTTGGGGTCCGAACCACCGAGGGAAGCCAAGGAGACCTAGTCTTGCGAGGTGGTTGCAAGGGTGACAGAAGGCGTGAGGGAGGGCATTCTCGAGAAATGCCAAAGCCGCAAAGGAAGCTTCTGGAGGCGCTTGAGGGTATTTTGAGAAATGTCAAAGGCTGCAAAGGGAAGCCCCGCCCACCGGGAAAGCACCGATAAAAGAAGTGGATTCGCTGGCGCCACCGGCAAAGTGCGGGTCTCATGGGATAGCAGCAAAGCATTTGAGTTAGCGGGCAAAGTGAGTGGTAAAATCCGTGTTAGTGGGGTTTACTGTTATCCCTCAGTGGACTAATGGATGGATCCATTAGGGTTAGTCTCGTGTGAGGCTATAAAAGGGAGAGGGAGGCACGAGAATGTTTGAGTTGGACTACTGGGCCTTGAGGCACCGCCTCCCTCCCTTGGGAGTTTATCTGTGTAGCTCTAGGGTAGAGCTTGTCCTCCCGAGAGGAGTGGATTTGGAAACCTCATGATCAATCATCCATCTCTATCTCTATTTGAGTTGTGTTGTCTATTTATTTTTGGATGACTTGACCGGGTTTCTTCATTTGTCCTTTCTCTCTGTTCTTGGCTTTCAATCGCAGGATATGTGAGGTGCATTTCAAGCCATTTTGGCTACTCTAGATCCACGAGCGGTTTTGTTCTCTCTCTCGATTTGGTTTTGGGCGCCTCAAGAAATATAGTCGAACTCTTTGGTTGCTAAGTTTTCATTTAAAGATTAAAGCAACCTCAAGAGGCCCTAACCATATTGTTTACGCAGCTTTCTGGACGACGATCCGTTAGTCGAAAGTTATTTGAAGTCGGGCCCTGCGTTGAGCGCCGCCGCTTCCTCCGCTTCGAGTTCGACCATCTCTTCTCGCTTCGTGACTTGCGTAGAAGTCATGTCTTCGCGATTTTCTCACCAGAGGATGTGTTCTGCAAAGTGTTTAAAGTCCCATGACCGAAAGATCCGTGAATCGAAAGATATACGTAAATCGGATCTTGCGCTTGTACGCCCACTAGCCTCCTCTCGCTATGATTTCGACTTTGTTCTATTTGCGCTTCTCTCCTCGACCGCACGAGATCATCCGCTTTTGCGCTGGTTCCGAGTGCTTGATGGTCGAGATCTCGTAGTCGGGTGCCCCCACGGTCTCATGAGGTGTCTCGCGACCGCAGGCTATAGGTGCGAGTAGTCGTCTTCACCACGCTGATCGCATTTGACCATGCCATTGGCTTACGACCACGACGGTTCCGACCGGACTCATCTTTCGATCTTGTCAATCTTGTTTTCGTGGCTATCGACTTCATTGAATTCGTTAATCATCGATTGCCTACCGTTGTCGCTCGTCGAGTTGTCGGGTTACGACCACGCGCAAACTATGGACCACGCTGTCGGACTTACGACCACGATGTAAGCTTCCGATCACGACGCCGGTTTTTAGTTCCGCAACAAGGCGTGCTGCTTTCGCTCTATGTCACCGCAGCTATTCTCCGACCTCTTGATTTCCAAGAAAGCAATCGATCTCCTCTTCATAGCTTTCTAGCTATCGGAGAAAAGATCGATAAATTTCTCAGAGTTTTGAAGGCACCATTCACCCCCTCTGCTGCCGCCTCGTCCCACAATCTCAGAGAAAACGGGCACTTAGCCACTAGTCCTCACTAAAAGGCGAACGGTCCACGAGAGAAGGCGCTTGTTCACCGCAGATCCGCTTAGCCTGCTGCGCCGCTGTTCTCCTGGTGTCGCCGCCCGGCAGAAGCCATACTCCGCTATGCATCACCGGGTGATTCCATCTCGTAGAAAAACGGCACTTAGCCACTAGTCCTCACTAAAAGGCGAACGGTCCACGAGAGAGGCGCTTGTTCACCGCCGATCCGCTAGCCTGCGCCGCTGTTCTCCTGGTGCCGCCGCCCGGCAGCCGCTGCCACATTCCGCCTATGCACCACCGGTGATTCCATCTCAGAGAAAACGGGCACTTAGCCACTAGTCCTCACTACATGGCGCAACGGTCCACGAGAAGGCGTTTGTTCACCGCCGATCCGCGAGCTCGCGCCGCGGTTCCTGGTGTCGCCGCTCGGCAGGCATTGCTATCTTCCGCTTATGCATCACCGGTGATTCCATCTCGTAGAAAAACGGAACTTAGCCACTAGTCCTCACTAAAAGGCGCAACGGTTCACGAGAAGGCGTTGTTCACCGCCGCATCCGCTAGCCTCGTTACGCCATGTTCTCCTGGTGCCGCCGCCCCAGGCAGTCATTGCTACCCGCTATGCATCACCGGTGATTCCATCTCGTAGAAAAACGGGCACTTAGCCACTAGTCCTCACTAAAAGGCGAACGGTCCACGAGAATGCGCTTGTTCACCGCCGCATCTCGCTTAGCCTGCGCGCCGGGTTCTCCTGGTGCCGCCGCCCGGCAGCTACACACATTCGCTATGCACCACCGGTGATTCCATCTCAGAAAAACGGGAACTTAGCCACTAGTCCCGACTAAAAGGCGCAACGGTCCATGAGAGAAGGCATTTGTTCACCGCCGCATCCGCTTAGCTCGCTGCCGCTGGTTCTCCTGGCAGCCGTCCGCCCGGCAGCCGCGTTAACCGACTATGCATCACCGGTGATTCCATCTCGTAGAAAAACGGGCACTTAGCCACTAGTCCTCACTAAAAGGCGAACGTCCACGAGAGAAGGCGCTTGTTCACCGTCAGATCCGCTTAGCCTGCTGGCGCGGTTCTCCTGGCGTCGCCGCCCGGCAGCCACTATCTCGCTATGCATCACCGGGTGATTCCATGTCGAGAAAAATGGGCACTCAGCCACTAGTCCTCACTAAAACGCGCAACGGTCCACGAGAGAAGGAGTTTGTTCACCGCCGCATCCGCTTAGCCTGCGCCGCGGCCTCCTGGTGTCGCCGCCTGTGCAGTCATTGCACCCCGCTATGCATCACCGGGTGATTCCATCTCGTAGAAAAATGGGCACTTAGCCACTAGTCCTCACTAAAAGGCGCAACGGTCCACGAGAGAAGGCGCGATTCACCGCCGATCCGCCTAGCCTCGCTGCGCCATGGCTCTCCTGGTGTCGCTCCCGGCAGTCATTACATTCCCGGCTATGCATCACCGGTGATTCCATGTCGAGAAAAACGGCACTTAGCCACTAGTCCTCACTAAAAGGCGCAACGTCCACGAGAGAATGCGTTGTTCACCGCCGCATCCGCTGAGCCTGCGCGCGCGGTTCTCCTGGTGTCGCCGCTCCGGCAGCTCGCTATTCCCGCTATGCATCACCGGGTGATTCCATCTCAGAAAAACGGGCACTTAGCCACTAGTCCTCACTAAAAGGCGCAACGGTCCACGAGAAGGCGCTTGTTCACCGCCGCATCCGCTAGCCTCGCTGCGCCATGTTCTCCTGGTGTCGCCGCCCGGCAGGTCATTGCCATTCTGCTATGCATCACCGGTGATTCCATCTCGTAGAAAAACGGGCACTTAGCCACTAGTCCTCACTAAAAGGCGCAACGGTCCACGAGAGAGGCGTTGTTCACCGCCAGACCGCTTAGCCTCGCTGGCGCCGCGTCTCGGAAGTGCCGCCGCTTCCAAGCGTCATTCGCTACTATCTTGGCTATGCATCACCGCTGATTCCATGTCGAGAAAAACGGGCACTTAGCCACTAGTCCTCACTAAAAGGCGCAACGGTCCACGAGAAGGCGTTGTTCACCGCCAGATCCGCTAGCCTGCTGCGCCGCGGTTCTCCTGGTGCCGCCTCGCCCGGCAGAAGCTTTTGCTGCTATCCGCTATGCATCACCGGTGATTCCATCTCATAGAAAAACGGGCACTTAGCCACTAGTCCTCACTAAAAGGCGCAACGGTCCACGAGAAGGCGCTGTTCACCACCGCATCTCGCTTAGCTCGCTGCGCCGCAGCCCCTGGTGTCGCCGCCCGGCAGGTCATTGCTATCCGGCTATGCATCACCGGTGATTCCATCTCAGAAAAACGGGCACTTAGCCACTAGTCCTCACTAAAAGGCGAACGGTCCACGAGAGAAGGCGCTTGTTCACCGCCGCATCCGCTTAGCCTGCTGCGCGCTGGGTTCTCCGAAGTGCCGCCGCTTCCGGCAGCTGCTACACCCGCTATGCACCACCGGTGATTCCATCTCGAGAAAAACGGCACTTAGCCACTAGTCCTCACTAAAAGGCGAACGGTCCACGAGAATGCGTTGTTCACCGCCAAGATCTCGCTTAGCCTGCGCGCATGCTGGCTCTCCTGGTGCCGCTTACTCGGCAGTGGCATTGCTATCTGCTATGCATCACCGGTGATTCCATCTCGAGAAAAACGGGCACTTAGCCACTAGTCCTCACTAAAAGGCGAACGGTCCACGAGAGAGGCGTTGTTCACCGCCGCATCCGCTTAGCCTCGCTGCGCCGCGGTTCTCCTGGAAGTGTTGCTCGCCCGGCAGCCATTGCTACCCACCTATGCATCACCGGTGATTCCATCTTGCAAAAACGGGCACTTAGCCACTAGTCCTCACTAAAAGGCGAACGGTCCACGAGAAGGCGCTTGTTCACCGCCGCATCCGCTTAGCCTGCTGCGCCGCTGTTCTCCTGGTGCTCGGCAGGCCACATCCCGCTATGCATCACCGGTGATTCCATCTCGTAGAAAAACGGGCACTTAGCCACTAGTCCTCACTAAAAGGCGCAACGTCCACAAGAGAAGGCGTTGTTCACCGCCGGATCTCGCTTAGCCTATTGCGCCGCGGCTCTCCTGGCAGTCGCCGCCCGGCAGCCATTGCCATTCCCGCTATGCATCACCGGGTGATTCCATCTCAGAAAAAACGGGCACTTAGCCACTAGTCCTCACTAAAAGGCGAACGGTCCACGAGAGAAGGCGTTGTTCACCGCATCTCGCTAGCCTGCTGCTCGCAGCCTCCTGGTGTCACGCTTCGGCAGTAGCATTCGCTGCTATTCGGCTATGCATCACCGGGTGATTCCATCTCAGAAAAAACGGGCACTTAGCCACTAGTCCTCACTAAAAGGCGCAACGGTCCACGAGAAGGCGCTGTTCACCGCCGATCTCGCGAGCCTATTGCGCCGCTGGTTCTCCTGGTGTCGCCGCCCGGCAGCCGCCACATCTTGCTATGCACCACCGGTGATTCCATCTTGTAGAAAAACGGCACTTAGCCACTAGTCCTCACTAAAAGGCGAACGTCCACGAGAGAATGCGTTGTTCACCGCCAAGATCCGCGTTAGCCTCGCTGCGCATGGTTCTCCTGGCGTCGCTTACCCGGTAGTCATTGCTATCTCGGCTATGCATCACCGGTGATTCCATCTCGTAGAAAAACGGGCACTTAGCCACTAGTCCTCACTAAAAGGCGCAACGGTCCACGAGAAGGCGTTGTTCACCGCCGCATCCGCTTAGCCTCGCGCGCCGCTGTTCTCCTGGTGTTGCTCGCCCGGCAGCCGCTACTCCAGCTATGCATCAACGGGTGATTCCATCTTGCAAAAAACGGGCACTTAGCCACTAGTCCGCACTAAAAGGCGCAACGGTCCACGAGAGAAGGCGTTGTTCACCGCCAGATCCGCTTAGCCTCTGCGCCGCTGTTCTCCTGGTGTTCCGGCAGCTTGCTGCTACTCCGCTATGCATCACCGGTGATTCCATCTCAGAGAAAAACGGGCACTTAGCCACTAGTCCTCACTAAAAGGCGCAACGGTCCACAAGAGAAGGCGCTTGTTCACCGCCGATTCGCTTTAGCCTATTGCGCCATGTTCTCCTGGTGTGTCGCCCGGCAGTCATTGCTACTCCGCTATGCATCACCGGTGATTCCATCTCGTAGAAAAACGGGCACTTAGCCACTAGTCCTCACTAAAAGGCGCAACGTCCACGAGAGAAGGCGCTTGTTCACCGCCGGCATCCGCTTAGCCTGCTGCGCGCTGTTCTCCTGGTGCCGCTTCCAGCAGCAGCCCACATTCGCTATGCATCACCGGGTGATTCCATGTCGAGAAAAATGGGCACTTAGCCACTAGTCCTCACTAAAACGCCGCAACGGTCCACGAGAGAAGGAGTTTGTTCACCGCCGCGATCCGCTTAGCCTGCTGCCGCCGCGTTCTCCTAAGTGTCGCCGCCCGGCAGAAGTCATCGCTACCCGCTATGCATCACCGGTGATTCCATCTCGTAGAAAAATGGGCACTTAGCCACTAGTCCTCACTAAAAGGCGCAACGGTCCACGAGAAGGCGTTATTCACCGCCGCACCGCCTAGCCTGCTGGCGCCGCTGTTCTCCTAAGTGTCGCTCGCTTCCGGCAGGCCATTCGCCATTACCCGCTATGCATCACGGGTGATTCCATGTCGTAGAAAAACGGGCACTTGGCCACTAGTCCTCACTAAAAGGCGCAACGGTCCACGAGAATGCGCGTTCACCGCCGCCGATCCGCTTAGCCTGCTGCGCCATGCAGGCCTGGTGTCGCCGCTTCGGGCAGTCATCGCCACATCCCGCTATGCATCATCGGGTGATTCCATCTCGTGAAAAAATGGGCACTTAGCCACTAGTCCTCACTAAAAGGCGCAACGTCCACGAGAAGGCGTTGTTCACCGCCCGATCTCGCTAAGCCTGCTGCGCCATGGTTCTCCTGGCGTCGCCGCCCGGCAGTAGTCATTGTTACCTGCTTATGCATCACCGGGTGATTCTATCTCGAGAAAAACGGGCACTTAGCCACTAGTCCTCACTAAAAGGCGAACGGTCCACGAGAGAAGGCGCTTGTTCACCGCCGCATCCGCTTAGCCCGCTGCGCCCGCGGCTCGGAAGTGCCGCCGCCCGGCAGCTTCGCCACATTCCCGCTATGCATCACCGCTGATTCCATGTCGAGAAAAACGGCACTTAGCCACTAGTCCTCACTAAAAGGCGCAACGGTCCACGAGAGAAGGCGCTTGTTCACCGCCGCTATCTCGCTGAAGCAAGCGCCATGGTTCTTCTGGCGTCGCCCGCCCGGCAGCTTCTGACAAGCTACCCGCTATGCATCACCGGTGATTCCATCTCGTGAGAAAAACGGGCACTTAGCCACTAGTCCTCACTAAAAGGCGCAACGGTCCACGAGAGAAGGCGCTTGTTCACCACTGCATCTCGCTAAGCCTGCGCGCCGCAGCTCTCCTGGTGTCGCTCGCCCGGCAGTAGCCATTACATCCGGCTATGCATCACCGGTGATTCCATCTCAGAAAAAACTGGCACTTAGCCACTAGTCCTCACTAAAGGCGCAACGGTCCACGAGAGAAGGCGTTGTTCACCACCGCAGATCTCGCTGTAGCCTCGTTGCCGCTGTTCTCCTAAGTGTCGCTTGCCGGCAGGCTTCGCTTACATCCCGCTATGCATCACCGGGTGATTCCATCTCGTAGAAAAACGGCACTTAGCCACTAGTCCTCACTAAAAGGCGCAACGGTCCACGAGAGAGGCGTTTGTTCACCGCAGATCTCAGATTAGCCTCGCGCGCCGCGTTCTACTTGGCAGTTGCTCGCCCGGCAGTCATTGCTACTCCGCCTATGCATCACCGGGTGATTCCATCTTGCAAAAAAACGGCACTTAGCCACTAGTCCTCACTAAAAGGCGAACGGTCCACGAGAGAAGGCGCTTGTTCACCGCCGGATCCGCGCTTAGCCTGCGCCGTGGTTCTCCTCGGAGTGTTCCGGCAGCATGCTACTGTGCTATGCATCACCGGTGATTCCATCTCGTAGAAAAACGGCACTTAGCCACTAGTCCTCACTAAAAGGCGCAACGGTCCACGAGAAGGCGCTTGTTCACCGCCGTATCCGCTTTTAGCCTATTGCGCCATGTTCTCCTGGCAGCCGTCTTGCTTCCGGCAGTCAGCCACATTCGCCACGCATCACCGGGTGATTCCATCTCAGAGAAAAACGGGCACTTAGCCACTAGTCCTCACTAAAGGCGCAACGGTCCACGAGAGAAGCTGTTCACCGCCGCATCCGCTAGCTCTGGCGCTGGTTCTCCTGGCGTGCCGCCGCCTCGGCAATAACGCCGTTACTCGCTATGCATCACCGGGTGATTCCATCTCGTGAGAAGAAACGGCACTTAGCCACTAGTTCTCACTAAAAGGCGCAACGATCCACGAGAGAAGGCGCTTGTTCACCGCCGCATCCGCTAGCTCGCTGCCGCGCGGTTCTCCTGGCGCCGCTCGCCCGGCAGCCGCCGCCACCCGGCTTATGCACCACCGGTGATTCCATCTCAGAGAAAACGGGCACTTAGCCACTAGTCCTCACTAAAGGCGAACGGTCCACGAGAGAAGGCGTTGTTCACCGCCGCATCCGCTTGCTCGTCTGCGCCGCGGTTCTCCTGGTGTTCGGCAGAAGCCACATCTCGGCTTATGCATCACCGGTGATTCCATCTCAGAAAAACGGCACTTAGCCACTAGTCCTCACTAAAAGGCGCAACGGTCCACGAGAAGGCGTTGTTCACCGCCGTATTCGCGAGCCTATTGCGCCGTGGTTCTCTCGAAGTGCCGCCGCCCGGCAGCTGCCAGCATTCGCTATGCATCACCGGTGATTCCATCTCGCAGAAAACGGCACTTAGCCACCAGTCCTCACTAAAAGGCGCAACGGTCCACGAGAGAAGGCGCTGTTCATCGCCAAGATCCGCTGGCTCAAGGCGCCGCCGGTTCTCCTGTACGCCGCCTCGCCGGTAGTTTTCACATATCTGCTTATGCATCACCGGTGATTCCATCTCAGAGAAAAACGGGCACTTAGCCACTAGTCCTCACTAAAAGGCGAACGGTCCACGCAGAGAAGGCGTTGTTCACCGCCGCATCCGCTAGCTCTGCGCCATGTTCTTCTGGCGTCGCTCGCCCGGTAGGCCATTGCTATCATTGGCTATGCATCAACGGGTGATTCCATCTCGTGAGAAAAACGGGCACTTATCCTCTAGTCCTCACTAAAAGGCGCAACGGTCCACAAGAGAAGGCGCTTGTTCACCGCCGCAGACCGCGTTTAGCCTGCTGCCCCGTTCTCTCGAAGTGCCGCCGGCCCGGCAGAAGTCATACTTCCGCTATGCATCAACGGTGATTCCATCTCAGAAAAAACGGCACTTAGCCACTAGTCCTCACTAAAAGGCGAACGGTCCACGAGAGAAGCGTTGTTCACCGCATCCGCTTAGCCTGTTGCGTCATGTTCTCCTAAGTGTCGCCGCTTCCGGCAGAAGTCATTGCTACTCCGCAATGCATCACCGGGTGATTCCATCTCGTAGAAAAACGGGCACTTAGCCACAAGTCCTCACTAAAAGGCGCAACGGGTCCACAAGAGAAGGCGCTTGTTCACCGCCGGCATCTCGCTAGCTCGCGCCGCCGGTTCTCCTGGCGCTGCCTCAGCTTCCGGCAGTGCTGCCACCAGCTATGCATCAACGGGTGATGCTATCTCGTAGAAAAACGGGCACTTAGCCACTAGTCCTCACTAAAAGGCGCAACGTCCACGAGAGAAGGCGTTGTTCACCGCCGGCATCTGCTAGCTCGTTGCACCGCGGTTCTCCTGGCGTCGCCGCTCCCGGCAGCCATTGCTACATTCCGCTATGCATCACCGGTGATTCCATCTCGAGAAAAATGGGCACTTAGCCACTAGTCCTCACTAAAGGCGAACGGTCCACGAGAGAAGGCGTTGTTCACCGCCCAAGATCCGCTTAGCCTCGTTGCGCCATGTTCTCCTATGTCGGTGCGCCCGGCTTGCTGGCATACTCCCCGCTATGCATCACCGGAGATTCCATCTTAGAAAAACGGGCACTTAGCCACTAGTCCTCACTAAAAGGCGCAACGTCCACGAGAGAATGCGTTGTTCACCTCGGCATCTCGCTAGCTCTGCTGCGCCGCGGTTCTCCTGGCGTCGTCAAGCCCGGCAGTAGCTTCGCTGCTACTCCTGGCTATGCATCACCGGTGATTCCATCTCGTAGTAAAATGGCACTTAGCCACTAGTCCTCACTAAAAAGGCGAACGGTCCACGAGAGAAGGCGTTGTTCACCG
>JAYGGG010000490.1:0-35550 GCA_036346245.1 Bonia amplexicaulis | reverse complement strand
AAAAAATTTAAAAAACCCCTTTTTTTTAAAAAAAAAATTTCCCCCGGGGAAAAGGGAAAAAAAAACCCCCAAAAAAAAGGGGGGGGGGGGAAAAAAGGGGAAATTTTTTTCCCCCCCAAAAAACCCTACCCAAATTATCCTTTCCTGGTACAAGGCAAGCCGACTCCCAAAGTTATGGTTTTATAATCCCTGGCCCAACCGTGGAACATTTCTAAAGGTTGGCAAGGTCCAATTTGGCTTAAATCTTATCCCTTTATTTGTTGGGCCCCCCGCCCCCAACCGCAACTTCCCCCTTTCTTTCCTCTTTCCCCAAAACACTTTTTCAAACCCGAAACGGTTTGGCCAAAGGTAGTAACGGTACAAATGAAGGTTCTTAAAAAAATTCAATTTTAACCGAAGCCTTTGTGGAAAAAGAGCCCTTAAAAGGCAAGCCCCGCCATCAAGGGCAAGCCCGATTTTCCTTCTGGGCCCTACTTTTAACAACCATCCTTTGTTCCTTCTTTACCCGGTTTAAATTTGCCCGATTCCAAGAATAAACCGGGGTTTTCACTTCCCTGCCCCGGCATGGAATAGGAAATTTCCCTTTCCGGCCAAATCGCAGACCGCCTCGGTTGATTTCTTCTTCCCTTCTTCCCCCTTTCTTTCCCTTTTTCTGGAGGAATCTAGTCTTTTTTTCCAACCCCCTTCTTTTCCTTCAAATTCCCTTTTCCCTTTTTCTTAGGCTCTTTTTTCCTGGGTTTCCCTTTCTTCCTCTAAGGCCCCCCTCCCTTTAGAGCCCCCCTCCTTGCCCGCCCAAACCGGGAAAGGTAGGGAATTCGGCCAAGTTTAAGTCCGGGAAGCGGACCACCGGCCACGATGAGGGAGGGCAACCCAAACCCAGCGAGGCACCGAGGTAACCGGTGGAAAGGCCTCGGGCTTCAGGAGTGGGAACAGGGCCAACAATTTCCAAAAACAAATTGAAACCGGCATAAACACGGGAGGAAAATTTCAGTTTTTTCCTGGGTTCTTCTTTTAAATAATGGAGAAGGGTTTCAAAAGGGTTAAGCCTAAGCCAAGAAAACTTCTACCCCTTTAACAATTGAGGTTCTTCCAACTGGATTCTAACCAAAACCCTTGGAATCAAATGTCCTAGGAACCCACTTGGGAAACCAAAACTCGGCACTTCTTCCAAGGCAAAAATTATTTTTCCTCGGCTCAAGCACCAAGGCCTTTAAATCTTCAAGCTTCCTCCCCTTAATTTCCGAATCTGAACACAACTCAAAGGTATCCAAAACTTGGTTTAGCAACCGTTCCATTTGTTTTCCAAAAGAAAACCATTTGTTTCCAAAGGACCTTAAATTTAAACCATATGCCCATTACCGTGGAAAAACGCCCAATTCCGCCCTGCCCTTTAATCCAAATTAAACCTTTGTAGACAATTTTAAAAACACATTCCCCTTCAAATTGTTCAAACCAAGTCCTCCCTACCCGGGCAACGGGTTTTAATTCTTGATGTCCCCGTTTGGACCCAACGGAAAATCCCTTTTCACCTAACCTCCCAACCTTCTTTTCCAAAAGGAATAAATGGGCCCCAAAGGTGGACAACAAACTCATGAAAGGAATCAATCCCCCTTTTGGACAAAACCCAACCCAAATTGTTCCTTCCTATTTTGGAATGGTCGCTAAACCCATTTCCGGGTGGAAAGGGAAAAGGTTTGGTGCCCAAACGTTTCAACCTCTCCCAAAACTTTGGCCTTGGCATTCCTGTCCGAAATATGTTGGGCCACACCATGGAATTCCTTCCACGCCAAAGACGCAAACTCCGAATTTTTCCAAAAGGGATGAAGTAACCCCACCACTTAAAATTCGTCCTTAAACCGGTGGCCAACCACAAAAAGAGGAAACCCCAATGGCATTCCTAAAGGTTATTTCCAAGGAGCTTTGCCAAATTTATTGTTCCAAAACCAGAAACATCGCCGAACATCCAACCCATTCCTTACCAAAACATTTTCAAAATTCTCTTTTCGGAATTAACCTGAGGGTTAGCCCCAAAAATTCCCTTATGGAGCCTTTGTCCGGAAAACCCCTAAAGCAACCCAATAATAACCCCGGAAATTTTTCAATCGGGTTAAACTTTTGGCAACCTTCTTTTTGCCTTCTTTCAAACCCCTGAAACCAAAGGAATAAGGGCCACCGGTCCAAAATAAGAAGGGCAATGGAAACCCACCCTCAAAGTCCCGGAACAAAACGTTGAGGGTGCCTCGCAAGGGTGCCAATTTGTTTAACCCGGGTGGACTGGAAGAAAGCCCGATGCCCAACCCTTCGGCCCAAATTCAAATTTTGGAGGTGAAAAATAATTGGGGTCTTAGGGCCAGAAAATACACTGTTCCCCAAATAAGGCCCCAAACGGCCAAAACCAATCACCCCAAAATTCGTGAGAGGGAATTCGGCTCCCACTTTAATTGCCGAGGATTCGACCACGCCTTCTTCCATGGGCCCAACCCAAACCCACTTGCGACATCCTCCCGCCCCCAGAAATTAGCAGGGCCTTTCTCTTTCAAAACATTAAACAAATTCATGGCCCCTCGCCGGGAAGACGCAAAATAGGTTTCCAAAACGCCGATTAATAAAACTTAAGGCCAAGAAAACCCACCTCCAACTTAGGGTTCTTAGGACGCCCCGGAATACCCAAACCCCTCAAATAAAACTCCCTTCCTTCAACCAAAGAATTTGACCCCGAGGGTTGCACCCTTTAAATGGGTTGCTTTATCTCCTTCCTCCGCCTTGTAAACCAAGATAAATCAATGGGCCAAACCCAAACATCCAAATACTTGTTAAGTCCCTATTGCCTTTAGGGCCTTTTTCCAAAGGCATAATTTATATCAAGGCCCAACCGGGAAAAGGTTTTCAAGTCTTGCCCCTGACTCGAATCTTTCCTTGAACAATTTGAAACAAGGCCCCTTCCAATTATCCAAAAAGCCTCTAGACCCCTTGAACCCCGAAAGACCTTCCTTGGCCTGGAACCCCTTTTTGGGAGGGCCCCAAAGGGACCTCCCAACCGGATTCCCGGCCAACCCACCAAAGGCCCAAACGGAGGGTTCTAAAGGTCGGTGATTAAATTTAAGGTTCGGTTCCCAAACGCAACCAAATCCCACTTTGGGTGGCTTCCGCCCTTCAAAATTGTTATCCAAATCAATTCCTCCAATTCGCGGCCCCATTTTTCCCCAGGAAGGAACCCACACAAACACGTCGGCCGAGAACTGGCCCAACCGGAACCCAGAACCTTCCCTAAAACCCTCCTGAAGGACCTTGCTGATTTCCCCAAACGCATCGCCCAGCGACCCAACCTTCCATCCGGGTCCTCCAAAATTTCTACGGGTCCGAAGGGCCCAAAACCCGCCTCCAGGGCCCTATGCATCCACAAACCAAAACCTCTAAACCCCTCGGAATTGTCAAACGTGGAAAGCGATACCAATTTCCTTTCACAAATCAACAAAACAAAAAAATCCCACAAAAATTAAGGGGAAACCGTAATCCAATCAAATCCCAAACCCAAACCCACTTGGGTCAAAGTGTGGGTCAAAAAGCCCCAATTCTTCCTAAGTCAAATTTAAAAGATTAAGGTGCCTTAGGTTCAATTAACCAAACCCCAAAAAGGGTCCGACCCCCAACACCCCGACCCCCAAAGGCCAAGATGCACCACCCCCCTTATTAATCCAAAGGGATTTACATTCAACCTTTTTAGAAGATACCCTCCCGCCCTTTTAAAATTCCCCCGGAACCAACCAAAAATCTGGTAAAGCACGGTTCTAACCAATTTCAAAGTTTAACATTAAAAAACCCACTATTATTTTAAACCAAAACCCTCCAACAAGTTTTGGTAAACCGATTACCAGTGAAGGGTTGCAAAGTTTATTCCCATTCCATCCTGGCCTCGCTAACCACCCCTAAAACAACGGGCAAGGGAGCCAACCCAAAACACCGATAAAACAAGCCCATAACCTTTAGCCTTTCAATCAATTTTCACCGAAAGAAAGGTCGTATTAAGCTCCGAATCGAAATCGAATCTTTCCTTGCAAATCAATTCAATTCCATTTCCAAAAACTGGGTAAATAATTCCCGGAACCGTCAGAAAATCCGGTTCGGAATCGAATCCAAAGCTAAAGGATCCCACTTTTCCGCCACCTTTCCAAATGAAAGGCCAAAACAGCTCAATCTGATGTCAAATTCAAACCAACTGCCTTCCCAAAGGAACCAATTACTGGTCCTTTCAAATGCCAAGCAATGAATTGCAAGGCCCATTCTTGGTTTCCGAACCGACAAACGGGCCGGGTGTCCACCCGCGAGGGCCCACCTTTGCCCTAACCTCTATAAAGGTCCTTAAATTCCGTAGCACCGGGCTAGCACCCAACTTTCCACCGCCGGCCTTTCCAAGACACCGATGGTTCATGGACCTCCACCACGGCCCATGCCCTTTTGCATAACCAATTATTGCTTCTGTCTAACAAAACGATACCAATCAATAAATTAACAATTTCAATACAAATCCAAAACAAATTAGGGAAAAACATGAATAAATAACCCAAATTTATTGTTCAACCAAATGCAAATTTGTCCTTAACTTGGCCAAGGTCAAGAATTGATTGGAAGCCAAGGTTAACCAAATTTAACCACCGGCCTAAGCCCCAATACCAATCAAACAGATCCACTGGCCAAAGACCAACCCAACCCATTAAACCAAAAGTTTAAATTCCCAAAGGGCCACTACCGCCAATAAATTACCCAATTAACCCACAAATCGAAAAACACTATTAACCTAATTTATTTCCCCCTTCTCCCCCACGGTGAACCAAACAATATTCAAAACCAACGTTCGGCAAATTCATATTAATTCGAAATTAATCCCATTCCATGCATTCCCAATTCCCTAAAACCGAAAACAATGGCCCCGAACTACAATAAAGTAAAAAGAAATTTTAGGCAATTAACCCGGCCCCTTAATCGGAATCAGGATACTTTCTTTTCCTTGGCTCCAGAACCGGAATTAATTCATTTCCTTCTTTCCTCTTTCTTCCTTTCCCTTCTTTTCTTTTTTCCGCCACCGAACCCTTCCGGCCTTCTCTTTTCTCAGGTCAAATCCCTTTTCTTCAGAATCGCCTTTCTTCCTTTCTTTTCTTCTGCCTCCCGTTCCTCCTTTTCTTTCCCCTCAGGCCCCGCCTCCTCTTTCTTTTCCCCATCTGGCTCCGCCCCCCGGCCTCCTTTCCAAGGGCACCCAACCTGGGCAGATTTACCGAACTGGCCCTTATGGCCACCAGGCAAAGCCAAATTTGGGAAGCTAAGCTACCCAAAGGATTTGGCCTTAAACCACCAAAACACGTTTCAGGCAAAACAGAATAAAACCATTCCCAATTTATTTCACCAGGCCTTGCTCTTCCCGACGGAAGGTGCCGTTGGCGGCAACTCGCCAACCAAAAGGGCCCATTTAACACGGGAAGCAAAAATATATCGGTTTTTTCCCTCGCCCCCCTTTAAAAGTATTGGCCCAAAGGCCGCCTTATTTACCCCAACCGGTTTCTAATTCTTTCCCCTTTAATCAACTTTCCTTTTATTCCTTTCCTCTTGGGATCAACCTCCTTGGCAAAATTGTTTCCTTCCTTTTCAAATTAATAATACGAAATAAGCATTAATGCAAATTTAATTTAAATTAACCTTAACTCAAGAAAAGGAGGAAATTCACTTGGGACTTGGTTTCGCCTATTTCTTTTAGGACCAATGGGGTTTCGATTAAATATGAAATTTCTTATCTGCATCATAATCTCCAATCAAATTAAATTTGTATTTGTACTTGTTAGGCAAATACTTCAAGGATGTTATTTTAGAAACATTTGCAATTATCCTATCAAGCTCAATAGGTTGATCAAACATGATATAACATAATGAGTCAACGGGGGATATTCTATTAAGCACTTCCTTATGAGTAATTAGTTTTACATGATGAAAATTATTTGCAATTAAATTATGATGTGGGTCAATCAAATCAGCATATGTAATTGCACATGGTTTAATTGCAGCAAAAATATACTCACTCTTGCTTACCTTTGCAAGCTTCTCATTCAAATAATCATCACCATTATTACCTTTTTCGACCTCGTTAGAAGATGGTGCTATAGGTTGTGTTTCTTCATGATGTAACCATGAAGCATCCAACATCCCTTCTCCATCTGTGTCTATTGCTCAACTTTCTTTTCATCTAGTGTTGGTTCTTTAGCATTCAACTCTGGACTTCATTATTAACCCGCATACCCGACAAATACAGCTAGAAGTAGAGATTAAGTTGTTAGTTTTAGGAATAACCTCACATTTGCTATCATCTACTTCTCTCATTTTCTTTTGTGTATCTCTCTCACTCTCATTTGTTGGTGACACGAGAGCACTTTGTATGCAGAAACAAGAAACAACAACTGGAAATGTCTCTTGCTTGATTGGAGTTTCATCTTCATCTTGTTGAACTGAATGGATAACCTTCTTTGATGAGACTATAGCAGGGGCTTCTCTCTTATCAACTTTGGGTAACCCAAGAGTAAACCTAGCTGATGTAGTAGGGGAAGAAGTAAGGCTTGACCCAAATTGAACCGAGGTGTATGCTTCTCCTTAATTGTCTTCTCCTCCTATAGCATAATTCACAAGATCTTGCATACCACCATTATATTTCAAACAAACAGTAGCAGCAATGTTAGATTCAAACCTCTTTGAAGTATGCCTTGCTTGAAACATCTGTGATGTTGGCACGATGCATAGCATAATCCACTCTTCGTAATATGATTGGACAGTTTGTGATCCTTGTTTAATGCTCTTTATTTGATGAAGCAATATGTGCTCATATTCGTATGGCACAAATTCTTCCCTCATGATCCCCTTTAATTCTTGCCAAGTAATCACATTGTGTCTTTCGGGATGTTGCTTCCACCAATTGTATGCATAATCTTCGAATTCCATGGTGGCTTGATTAAATTCTTTGGCTTGGGATAATTTCTAGGATTTAAGTTCCAACTCCATGTGTTGTACCCATTCAAGGTACTCCTCCGGATCATCACTTCCATAGAAAGGGAGTTCCACATACTCGTGACCTGCCACGGTTAGTTGCACCAAACAAAACTTCCCAACATATATATATAGGTGTATAATGTGGAATCACTCAATCTCACTTCTTGCTTACCGAAGTTATTATGAATACTTGATAGATTGGTGAAGTGCTTATACTCTGACAGCGGTAGACGGGTGTAGGTGATGAGTTGAGTAATTTAAGGCACAAGTGCTATAATTTGACAATGGCTATATGTGGAGCTTGGTGGATTAGGATAATCCTATGCAATTGAAATTCTAGATATTGTAATGATAAGTAATAATCCAAAAATAGAAATCCAATGCTTAGTTGCTGACTTCAAGATGTAAGTGAAGATTATAGCAACTCACGCACAAAGATAATGGAACTTAATGCAACCAAGGAATGAGTCAGAACACCGGTATAAGTGAAGAACAAAACAACTCGTGTTGCACAAGTTATGGAAAGACGCTAGCTTGATTGCAATCGATGTAAACAGGCTACAGATTTGCACACAAACTATACTGAACTTTAAATGGAATTTTATGCTTGATAAAACACTGACCACAATACTTCTTTCTTTTCTTTCTTACTTCTTTTTTTTGTTCGTAGTAGTCTCCTATGTCGTACCCACGGGGGCCCAGGCCACGTCCGCGTGCACCACGGCCTCGGAAAGGCCGTCCATCTTTACCTAGGGCGCCCCTACCCCGCACATCACCGGGTAGAGCTCCACCCTCTATGTCGTCGTGATACGGGGTCGCCCGATCTTCTCGACGTAGGATGGATACTCACGGGAGTCTTGATGAATCGTAATGATCCTCCAATGCCAATGCAAGGGACAAACACTCTTTAATCCGCCAAAACACACTCGTATTGATTTCGCCGACCACTAAGCGAAGATCTATCGAGCACCCAATTCCCAACGGAAAGGCCGAACGATCTTGTTTGAAGAAATTCACTCCTAATTCCCCATGGAACTTCGGTAGCAATGCTAAACTCGAACAAACTTTAGTAGATTCATTATTCTCAAACGTAGTCTCCTTATAATGGAGGTCTAACCCTCAATATATAGTTCCCTCTCCACCTCATGGCTGGCCAAGAGGTCCTAAACCAACTCCAACTCATCCCTACATGTATTTGGAAATAAACTCACACAAAAGGAAAAACCTAAAATTAAGCCATCACAATGTTTCGGTCATAACTTTTAATCCGTGATGAATTTGAAGGTGGGCCGGATCCATTGCGTAGCCCTTAAAATTATCTTTCCAACGAGTACAAGAACACCTAAATCGGACTACGTTTGTGAAAGTTATGGCCTTTTTAGTAACTGCCTGTCAGGCTGTCCCGAACCGAATCCGAATTAAATTCTGAGTTGAATCCGAGTTTGAATTGGATTGAGCACGTGGGAGATCCGAATTTGGCTTGAAAATCTTATCCAAAACTTGTAGTTTAAGTCCTTGTACTCCTCCCTTTTGTCCTCCCAAGTCTTCACATGAATCATACCTAAGAATACATAAAATAATAGCATGATGTAGTATTCCAAGTTCATCATCAATTAAAAGAAACTCCTTAAGAAACAAATTCACCTGACAATATTTAATGCGGCTCAATACTTCTTTCCAGTGAAATAATGTATTTGACAGAAAAGTGCTAAGCTTGTGCGTATCCGCACCATCCTCCCCTTCTTCAAGAAAAGCCGTCCTCGGCTTTTGGTAGCCTGAAATTGTACTAAGCAAAGAATACAACGTATATGCATGGTATATATATTTGTCTTCAACACTTCTTTTGCTTAGCATATCAAGAACATCTGAAGGCGTAGTAGATAAAAAGAACAACACATATGCATGGTATGTGTATGAATCAATTATCGTGTCATTCTCGTTGTTCCACACAAACAAATTAATATAACGGCAACCATAAGATGTATACATTGTAATATTGTATTTCATATCATTCTCCCTCCCATGAGAAAAAGTCGTCCTTGACTTTGCTAGGCACGTGGACAAATCATTAATGGGCCAAACCAAATTAAGTTGTTCAAATATGGGGGAGAAAATTTTTAGTTCATTCCATGCTTCAATTGCGCTACTCTGATTATTTGTACATGATTGTACATTAAAGGATGAATAAATAGGCTTAAAAAATCTTTTGAAACATGCAACATTATTGTTGAAACTCATCTTATTGTGATCATGATATGGCACAGAAGATTGTTTATCCAAAATATGCAATTTCAATTCAAAGAAACTTATCACATGTAATGCATATTCAAGAAACATAAAACTTATCATCTATACCATAATTTCCAATCAAATTGAACTTATATGTATATGCATAGGTACTAACTAGTGATTTTAAATATGAAATTTCAGCAACATTCTCAATCATAATATAAAGAATCATCAGGAGATATTCTCGTAAGAACTTCCTTATGAGTAATCAATTCCACATTATGTAAATTGAGCAAAGAAATTTCAGAACATGGAATTTTCATTCGTACATATGAGTTCTCACAAGTACTCACCATTTCACAATTAATTTCAGCACCAATATTGTTACCTTTATTGTTCTCCTTAGTTGATATAGGTGTTGTAGGTATTAAATCATCATGATGTAACAACGAGCCAGGAAGTACTTTATCTGTAACTATGATTATCTCCTCATCGTTTATCTCCAATAGAGCCAGTTGTTGAACATTTGGCTCCTCTTCTTTAATATCAACCTTCACAATGTGAGAAACAATACTAGAAATAGATATTAATGTGTTACTTTCAAAATCAATCTCACTTTGTCTATCTTCTACTTCTCTCTTTTCTTTTAGCGTATCTCTCACACTCTCAATTTGTATGCTCTCAAACTCACATATGGTGGAATCACACAGCTCGCTCTTTTTAACACTCTCACTCAATTTGGCTATGTGGCTCTCATTCTCACATAGGTTTTGATGCATCTCAATTGTTATATGTATCATTGGGGCAGCACAAGACGTCTCATTCACCGAAGGGAAAGTCCCATGCTCGGTCATCTTCCATGTGTCACACTAGCGGAACCATAAGAACTGAAGTATGGATATGGATTGAACTGTGATGTACGTCTCTCCATAAGTCTCTCTTCTTGCTTAATAGCATAATTCACAAGATCATGCATGCTACTAAAATATGTATGTCGAAGTGTAGTGGTAATCTCAAAATTCAAGCCTCCTTTGAAGTATGTTATCTCTTTGAATTCACTAGTGACTCCTGCACGACGCAACGCATCTTGCAGCTGAAAATAATAATCCTGAACTTTATTACTCCCTTGCGTGATACTTTCCAAATGATGGAGCAATCCCCACTCATAATAGGATGGCACAAACTCATTTCTCATGATCACCTTCAGACCTTCCCAAGATCTAATGAATCGTTTTCGAGATAATTGTTGCCACCAACTATAAGCATAGTCTTTAAACTGTATAGTGGCTCGCATCACTTCTTGGTCTTTGGGAAGCTTCAACTCTAAACTCTTTCTCCAATCGCCATTCCCACTCAAGATACTCCTCTGGATCTTCACTTCCATAGAACAGAAGAGACAAATTGTTGGGTTTGGAATCGCACCATGAGGAACAAAATACTGAAGATTCATTCCTATTTGGTTCACACCGAGAGAAACGAATTGTTGAATATCCTGTCATGGTTAGTTATGCAACATATATATGTGGAAACACTCAATCTCACTATTTTCTCTCCCAAGTAAAGTTCTTACCTTCCAAGTGAATTGAGGCCAAAATAATCTTACACTTGGTGGTGGCTATAATAACAAGTGATGATCAAGCGGATTTAAAGTGACTCACAATTGCACGGCAAAGGATATTTTGTGGAGCTTGGTTAGGAAGTATTTATCCTACGATCGATTTCTCGATATTGTAAAATTAAGTAATAATCCAAGCTAGAAAATATTGCCTATGTGTGATCCAAAAGATTTATGTGAAGTATATGAACGTACACACAAAGATCAATGTGACTCGATGCAAACAAAGGAATGAGCTAACTAGAGGCAATCTGAAATTAAAGATTAGATAGCTCGTTTTGCACCAAGTACTAGGAGAGACGCTAGCCAATTGCAATGATATGAATGTAAGGGCATAAGATTGCTCAAAGGAATTAAATACACAAGCTGAATTTATGGACTAAGAGCTCATTGTAAATTCGGCCAATGTTTTTTGTACTTCCTCTTTTTTTTCTTAGCTATCTTTTTCTTCTTCTTCTTCTTCTTTTTCAAGGGCCGAACTCTTTGATTTTGCATAGGTCACAAATATTCAGCAAGATGTAAAATACTCAAGAGCAGCCCAACATGCAATATTCAACACTAGTCTCAATTGATGAAATAAAAATATCAGATTTTTTTTGCGATGCAGTACTGTAGCAAATCCTAAATCACTGTAGCAACCGCGCGAAAAAATATGGACACAACGATTAAGTGACGCAAAGGAACACGATGATCAGCACGTAAACAAAAATTCTAATGGACGAAAACTTAAAACAACTCACGAAAATAACAGATACAAAAAGTAGGGTTTGGATTTTTTTTGTGTGTTTTTGTTTTATGGACTATAGGACAACAAGTAATAAACTGAAATTTTAAGGGATAAGATCCTACCGAGTAAACCGCACTCTGATACCAAGATGATACGGGGTCGCCCGATCTTCTCGACGTAGGATGGATACTCACAAGAGTCTTGATGAATCGTAATGATCCTCCAATGCCAATGCAAGGGATGAACACTCTTTAATCCGCCAAAACACACTCGTGTTGATTTCGCCGACCACCAAGCGAAGATCTATCGTGCACCCAATTCCTAATGGAAAGGCCGAACGATCTTGATTGATGAAATTCACTCCTAATTCCCCATGGAACTTCGGTAGCAATGCTAAACTCGAACAAACTTTAGTAGATTCATTATTCTCAAACGTGGTCTCCTTACAATGGGGGTCTAACCCTCAATATATAGTTCCCTCTCCACCTCATGGCTGGCCAAGAGGTCCTAAACCAACTCCAACTCATCCCTACATGTATTTGGAAACAAACTCACACAAAAGGAAAAACATAAAATTAAGTCATCACAATATTTCAGTCATAACTTTTAATCCGTAATGAATTTGAATGTGGGTCCAGATCCATTGCGTAGCCCTTGAAATTATCTTTCCAACGAGTATAAGAACACCTGAATTGGACTACGTCTGTGAAAGTTATGGCCTTTTTAGTAACTGTCTATCAGGCTGTCCCGAACCGAATCCGAATTGAATTCTGAGTTGAATCCGAGTTTGAATTGGATTGAGCACGTGGGAGATCCGAATTTGGCTTGAAAATCTTATCCAAAACTTGTAGTTTAAGTCCTTGTACTCCTCCCTTTTGTCCTCCCAAGTCTTCACATGAATCATACCTAAGAATACATAAAATAATAGCATGATGTAGTATTCCAAGTTCATCATCAATTAAAAGAAACTCCTTAAGAAACAAATTCACCTGAAAACATTTAATGCGGCTCAATACTTCTTTCCAGTGAAATAATGTATTTGACAGAAAAGTGCTAAGCTTGTGTGTATCTGCATCACGTCGGCCAAGGGGGCAGCGGGGTTTTGAGGATGATCCCCGTTTCCCACTGCAGGAAAACGCTCATCGAGCATCCTCGCAAAAGTGCCCTCCAAGCTCTTATGCTCTCGCCGAATCGTGGTGCTTGTACCGGTGGTAGCAACTCGAGATAGGGACACACGATTGTAAAGGAAGCGCTAATGGTGTTTTGGTGGAGCTAGGTAAGTGATAATCAAAGGGAGTACAGTGCTGAAATTTAGTAGTAGCAAAATCAAATAGTAATCCAACTAGAAATCGATGCCTAGATTGCTAGTTTTTGCACCAACCCTACAGAAACACCTTCTGTAAATACCAAGTGTAGATTCTTGCAGCACAACCTTTTCTTTTTTTCTCCTCAGTGCACACTTTTTTTTCTTTTTTTTTTGCTTTTTTTTATCCGAACTGATATGTCACTAATAGCTTGACGAGAGGAAACTGCAATCTTGAATCGGCAAGCTACGGGAACACTAAATGAAACAAACTAGTATGGTGCATAACAAAACATCAATGACTAGCAATACTAGACAGCATCTCTAAGGATTAGAACTTGGTAATGCACTCTTAAATAACAGAACTAGCAAAAGAAATGGCTGTGTATTTTTTCGGTTCTGGACACTAGGATCAAAAGCAAGCTACAAATTAGGTAATGGATAGGAACTAATCTACTACTGAAATTAGGGATAAATTAATCCTACCGTGGGAACGTCGGCTCTAATACCAGATGATGCGCACTAGCCCGTGAGAGTCAATGCACCGAGACGTAGGATCAAGAATGGTAGTTTGGGGAAAATTTGTAACCCAACGACGTGGAAGCCAACCGTAGCCTCCTATCCGAGACAATCGTTAGTCCACAAACCTGAATACTAACTCACACAGCTACGCTCGATGGCGTAGAAGCACAACTAGGTGCAATTCACGAGAATCACAAGAACTCGGGAAGCAAGAACACTCTCATTTTTCTTAATAGATCAATCTCAAAAGAAAGTTGTCCCTATGGATAGGAGTAGAGGGGTATATATACTAGGAACAACCCTCCTAGCTGGGTATGAACATAAGTCACAACGTTGGAAGGTGGCAGGCCAACTGGTTGGAGCATTCAAGGAGTCTTCTTAAATTCTCGCGCGTCTGCTCAACTTCTACGCAGTCTTTAGTAAAACAGCAATAACTCTCTGCTCGAAAGTCCAAAAGACGAACCGTTTATTGAAGGTGAAAATAGACTTGATTATGTTTCCATCCATATAGGATATGTATAGTAAAACGTGATAGGTTGGTGCGCAAGCCTTCAAAAAGTCTTCAGTTTTCGCGCAGCATTTATCAGCATGTGCAGCTGTTACTAAAATGACCATATCTTTCTTTTCACAACTCCAAATGATGCACGGTTTGAAACGTAGGAAAATAGACTGGACAAGCCATCCATTGGTCTGGTGTATGCAGGTTGGAAACATTATAATTCATACAGATAATGATTGCAAAACTCATTGGTTTTCTGGACCTCCCTGTTCCTCTCCAATGCACCTAAGTTCAATCAAAGAAGAAGAGGTGGGGGGCACGACCAAGTCACAAGAATCTGAAATGTAGCTTAAGTTAGCATTCACCTGATCATGTATTTGTAACGGTCTATTCTCAGTAACATATGAGCCAAGAAATGAATTCACCTGGTAATTAAGTTGACGAGCACGAGCTCGAGTAAGTGATCTTTGCAACACATGCTGTGGATGAGTTGTATCCATAGAAGGGATGTCCTCATCAAAACTTGCCCCAAAAAAAGTCCACAACATTAATGCACAAAAAATATTTTTCTGTTGTGTTGAACTGGATGTAAAGTTGGGTTCGGCTCCTCAGGATTTTGGGTTGAATCCATGCCCTCCGGTGTATTGAATCAACACGTTCTTACTGCATGCATGCATTGAACCGGCTTAATAAACACATTGCGGATGCTCTAATGAACCCTCTGCTGATAACATCACTATCTCCTGTTCTGGTAATGTGGCACCTAATATATCCTCCATTCTCTCTAGTCCTGTGGACGGTTGAGAAATTTTAGTTGGACCGAACAATTTGCCTAATTAATCGAAGAGATCAGTTGACACTTCCTTTCCTTGGCATGGCTTGGAGCCTTGGACAATAAAATCAGATGTGCTTTGAAAAATGTTCCATGTCTGACAATGTTCCTATACGATTTAAAGTGTTGGGAAGTGCCTGGTGTTTGGCACATCACTTGGTAGAAATGTCTAGTTCATATCTTGATTATAGTTTTCGTAATATTAGTATTATGATTCTATGTGCTGATTCCTCTCAATGTTGCCAGGTAACATGTTTGTTGTCACTTTGCAGGTTTATGATGAAGACAAACTTCAGCATGACAAGAAGCTTGGTGTGGCTAAACTAGCAGTGAATAGTCTTGAACCAGAGACTCCCAGTAAAATCACTCTGAAGCTTCTGCAAACACTAGATTCACTTAAAATTAAGGACAACAAGGACAGAGGGACATTACATCTTGAGGTTAGCGTGGGTTTTGTATGTTTGGGTGTCTACCTCTATACAGTTTATTGCCTTTAAGCTAGAGAATTCTATAGTAGATGTTAATACTTACAGAACTGGAGAATGGTGTTAACTTGTTAGTTATAACTTACAACTCACAAGCATATATGAGCATATATATTACAACTCACAAGCATATATGAGTATATTACATAGACATCCTTTTCTTTCCGCATATAATTTCTATGAAATGTTGCATATCCATTTTAGCATTTCTCAAGTCTATTATCATCTGTCACATACTGGCTTGTAGTTAAATGAATAAGTTATAAATGTCACTACTACTAAAAGAAAGGAAAAATTTGTTCAATAGCACTGAAAGTTCACTGCTTCCGGAAAATACCACCGAAAGAATCGGGCTTCGAAAATTACCACTAAAAAATTCACCTCGCTTCGGGATTTAGCACTCTGGACAAAAATGCCCTTACACCTCCGCTCTTCCTCCTCCGCCGCCACCTCCCTGCCCCTCTCCCTCACCTTCCTCTCCTCCTGCGCCACCCCGTCCGCCTCCCTTGTCCCCACCTCTTCACCGCCGCCTCCCGCCTCCTCCCTCCTCCTCACGCCGCATCCTCCCTCTCCAGCACACCCCATCCCCGCCGCCATTGCCTACCTTCGCCTCCTCCTCCCCCCGCCTCGAGAGCTAAACACGCCACATTGCCATCTGCGTCTCCGTCTTTTTCTTGCACTCCTTGAGCTCAACTTGCAAAGCTTAGATAGCGTTGACGATGTTGGCAGCAACAACAGCTCCAAGAAAAAGCAATGAGCAACGGCAGCGCGCTGCCGGCGGCTGGCGAAGACGGCGACGGCTCGCACGGCATATTCGGGTCGAGCGGCATCGACGGGTTCGGCTATGGCGTCGGCGTCTCCATCGGCACCCTCCTCATCATGTCCACCATCGCGCCGCCGCTTACTGCACCCACAAGTCCATGCCGGTGGCGCAGCGATCGCCACCGGCGCGCGCCGCCTCCCCAACGCCGTCGAAGGCAACGACGACCTCGAGCTGGGCATCGACGAGGCGACGCTGGAGGCATACCCGACGGTGGTGTACGGAGAGGCGAGGAAGCAGAAAGCGGAGGAGGGCGCGACCACCACCCCGCCGCCGTTGCCTACCTCCGCCTCCTCCTCGCCCCCGCCTCGAGAGCACCGTCTTCGCCCCCGAGAGCACCACCGGGGAGGCGGCCTTGCGGAGGGCGAGGAGGAGGGAGAGGAAGGAGAGCGGGGAGAAGAGGGAGAGGAGCGGGGAGGCGGGGCGAGGAGGAGGCGGAGGTAGGCAACGGCGAGGGATGGGGTGCGGGAGAGGGAGGAGGCGGCGTGAGGAGGAGGAGGTGGGAGGCCGGCGAAGAGGTGGGGGCGAGGAGGCGGACGGGCGGCTGGAGGAGAGGAAGGTGAGGAGGGAGGAGAGGCGCAGGAGGTGGCGGAGGAGGAGGAGCGAGGTGTAAGGGCATTTTGTCTAGAGTGCTAAATCCCGAAGCGAGGTGAATTTTTAGTGGTAATTTCCGGAGCCCGATTCTTTCGGTGGTATTTTCCGAAAGCAGTAAACTTTCAGTGCTACTGAACAAATTTTCCCTAAAAGAAACTAGGTTTCCAAAATTGTGTTAATCAAGGTTTATTGCATATGTTCTGTGGATATGATTCAGAGAGAATCCTTGGATGTTTTTTGTTGCTGTATAAAATTTCAGATCACATTCCGCACACAGAACGGAAAATTGTGAATTCCTTTGTCGTTATAAACTGTGTTGGGAGAAGCTCTTGGTTTATCTGTTTCTCTAGGCTTTGTGAGGTGCAGGCATCCAAATTCTAAATCTCCACAGTACCAGGCTTTTGAACTCTATATCTACAAACTGGTAGCCCCTTAGTCCGAAAAACAACCTCCGACTACAAAACAGTTGCAAAGCACCCCTTTCCGCCGTCGATGTTGAGCACTCCGCATTCTCGAGCTCGCACATGGTCAGCAATGAGATCTGGAGAGATGTAGGGAGGGAGAGAGATTTTGTGCACTATTTTTGCCCCAATTTGTTCTGTGATTTTGCGCACAAATTCATGTCTCGATTTTGGATTTCCTCCTGTTCTTCCAATTTATGTTGATGTTGCAATCAAGGCTGCGAAGGTTGAGATGGGAGGAGGTGGGGGGGTGGTGGACAGGAGCCGGCGATGGTAGGAGTGGAGGGAAGAGGAAGAAGATGACGATATGGCAAATCCTCTCGTATGACTGACATGTGGTGGGGTTAAAATTCTTTTTAATTTTTCTAATGCTGATTAGGATCCATGTGGACACAACATCATGTCAAAAACCACCCTGGAATGGGTCCAAGGTCATGTGACCTAGTTTTGTTAGTTGAGGGTTGTGTTTCATATGGTTTTAGAGTTGTGGGTTGAAAATTGGACTCAGCCTATAGTTTAAGGTTGAAAATTGGACTTTTTCCTTATTAGTTTGGCTTGAAGTATCCGTGGCACTTATACTCTTGTCATTGTTCTTAGGAAGTTTTTTCATTCGGCCATCGCTTCCAAGCCATGGCCCTGATTTCCGATGCTTTCCTGTGCATTTTATAATAAACAACTATCATTCTACAAACTGGATGCCAGATGGAGTAAAGCATAACTATGATCGCCTTTTGGCATAAAACTTAAAACCACCTAGTTTAGTGCATTTCATGTGCTCCTACAGATACCATATTAGCTTTTGCCTATCTAAATGCTTATGTGTAGTATGTCTTGGTAGTGGTAGCGCCATGGCTATCTTGGGATCTGCCTTGGTGGTGGCAGTTTTCTATTCTCTTTTCGTAGCTATGATGTTTCATAAGCTCTAGGACATATGCTATTCTGGTTTAATGTTTCCAATGGGCGTTTGCATATCTTGTTCTCTGAATTTATGTTTGCAAAAATTGATTCCACATCTTGCTTGTCTTAGTTGCATCACTGGATTCATGGATGATTGGATTTCTAATGCATAAATAAGCATTGAATTCCCTAGACATGATTGGATGAAGTGATGAACACATGAGAGTCACATGGACTAAATGATGCCAACATGTAAAAGAATGTGGTTTTGGCTGTAAAAGAATGTAATACTGTAATGTTTATTGTCAAAATAATGGTCCTAATATTTTATTTGAACTCATCAGGTCATATATCACCCATTTACAAAGGAAGAACAGCTGGAAGCCCTAGAGATGGAAAAGAAAGCAATAGAGGAGAGGAAGCGGCTGAAGGAGGCTGGGGTAATTGGTAGCACAATGGATGCACTTGGTGGCGCTGCATCACTAGTTGGGTCGGGCGTTGGACTTGTGGGCACTTGCATTGTTGGTGGTGTTGGGCTCGTGGGTTCAGGAATTGGAGCTGGCGTCGGGCTTGTTGGTTCTGGTATTGGCGCCGTCGGCAGTGGCCTTGGTAAAGCTGGGAAGTTCATGGGGAAGACTATGACAGGGCATTTCAGCATGTCCGGCAAGAACGGTAGCAGCTCAACTGCTCCCCAGCCTGATCAGCCTTCTGCATAACCTGATGTACAGTGATAGCAGCGTCATCATCTTTAGTTTCGGTTTAGCGTTCTGTTTACTGTAAACCTGCGATACCTAGCATCATACAAAGTGTTATCTTTGCATTTAAGTGTGCTGGCATCCACGGCTTGGCTTATTGTTGGTTTCTTCGTTGTGTTTTATCTAAAACAATGTACTTATACAGCGAGCAGATTACTGCAAATTAGTGAACAACTATTACAGATTTATACAACAATAGAATGGTATTAAAATTTGTCATTGTTGATTATTGTCTTTGGTCTACGTAGTTCTTTTCAGAGCTAATTAGAGCGTGGTCGGTTGCATTGGGCATCCAAATCATCTGAGCTCACTTCATTGAGTTTGGGATTGCTAATCACGCCTACCGCGTGGTTTATTCTCACTTCAACTTGTGAGGGACCTTGCAGGAAAGAGAAAATTGCAAACCACCCCCCAGCCCCACACACGCACACGCGGTCATTTTGACACTTTTGAGTTTCGAAAGCCATTTCTCCCTACTGTATCCTCTCCAGAAGCTTTCGGTTATTTGAACGGAAATTTGCTCCGTTTGCAACCCAAGTTGCCTTGCTGACTCGCTCTCATGGACTCGGACCAACCTCTTTAGCCCTTATTGACACCGAGTGCAGAAGCGAATCGCCCATTACGGGCTTGTTCGGTTGGGCATAAGCCGGACGACTTTTGACTTTTGTTACAGTACCTAACTATCAAACGGAGTATTTCTCAAGACGGAGTCTACAAGTTAAACGTAGTACACGTTAAAAGCCTAACACTGTATCAGCCAAAATCGTAAGTGAGTATCGGTCTCTCTGTAATCTGTACCATAAACAATCAAAATTCAAAACTTTCAGCTAAAAGCCATAAGCCGCAGTCAAAAAGAACACCCCCTACCATTGACTTTTGGTAATCTTGGTCGGTACCTCGATTTCCCACACTGCCTAGGTTAGAAAAATACAATTTTCAAATTAAAAAACTTGGCGGATTTTGAGTTGTTCTTTATTGGTTTTTGTCTGTTTACACCATTTTTTGGGTAATTTTAACTCAACTTCAAATTTGAAATTCACATTTTCAGGCAATTTTTGAGCGGTTACCGTTTCGGAACCAACAATGGATCGGTTCCAGTTTTCCAAACCCAAATGACACTATTTCGCTGGCACCTCCCAAGATTCGGTTCTATGTTTTGTTGTATCTGCTAGCCTCCTTCCTGGTTTGTAGTCGTCACCAACGTTTCCCTCGCGCCAACCACACCGTCACCCCATCCACGATCCTGATCGTTTGAGCTGTCTTCCTATGATCAGAGCGACCCAAACTACTGTAGGATCCACACTTTTCTTCTTCTCCGTTAGCTATAAAAGCTAAGAAGCAAGAGATTTGAGTGCTCACTGGAAATTCAAAGAGAGTAGAAAAACAACAAAGAAAACGGGAGCACAAAAGCTTTTCTGAAACCAAAAGAAAAACAGAAGTATCCTTTGCTTGAAAAAATGAAAATACCTGATGCTACAAATCAGTCCAGCCGGGAACTTCAGTTCTGCAGTTTAGATTTCAGAGGACCAAACTTAAACAGCACAAGGGAACTCAGACAGCATGAGAAAACTGAACCACAGCAGTGAAACATGGTTGTCGGGAGAGAAAACTGCAAACTGAAATTAAGAACCTGAATGCCGAACAGAAACTGCATGCTGACGGAAATGAAAGCAGCCTAGAGCAGTCTGACGGCAGAACTTACGCCTGGTTAGACGGCAATAGAGCTGCCGGTCTGACCGGAGAGGGACATGCGGTCTGACCGCAGGGCTGATTCCAGTCAGACTGAGACAGATTTTCAGATTTGTTTCTACAAGCCGAACAACAGTCTGAAGACTGAGTAGCACAAATTCGGCTATGAACAGCCAAAGCAAAAAGACACAAACTGTTGGCCGAAGAACCTGACTGTAGCAACAAAGTTTGCACTGGCCAAACAACAAACGAACTGTCCACCGAAAATGAACACGGCAATCTGAACTGAGAACAGTAAATATTGCTTGCTGCCGAAAGCCTGAGACAGCAAACTGAAATTATGCCGGTAGAGAACTGAGAGCAGCTGCTGCACAACCGAAAATACCGAGTCTGGCTGAAATCAAAGAAACTTGTGAACTACTGCCATTTTCTTTGGCCAAAAACGAAAGGACTACAACCTAAATACCAAAGAGGCCTCAGTGAAAGGAAAAACCAGATCAAAAGACAGTGAATTTGAAGTTTCAGCTTAACCCTGAAAATATTCATGAAATGTGACTGATTTCTTGATTTCTTGCCAACCTTGTAACCTTTCTCTAAGAAACTTGGAAACCATCAAAGCCATGATCTCACACAACTGTAGCACACCTCTAGAGTAAACATTTCTCAAGGAAACCACAAAACCAACCATCCCCTGACATCAAACCCTAGAAAAGGGAAAATAGGGGAATCAGAGAATGACAGAGAGAAATGAAAAAATTCAATGAATCTGCCTTAGCTCTAGGAAATGGGATAGCCAAATGGCCTTGAATCTTTACCACCACAGAGCAATCCATTTTACACCTTCTTAGCAAGAATCACCTCCAAATTACAAGAACTGAAAAATCAAATGAGTAAAACACGAAGAAGCAAATAGGAGGCAGGAGCATCTCAAATAAAATTCATTCAACCCGATGAAAGCTTCCAGAGGAATGTTTACATGAGGTTTCTACAGCCACTCATCTCATCCTCCTCAAGAACACAATCACACTGAGTCCCCATACGAAATTTGAGAATCAAGAACACACATGCACAGGAGACAAACTCACAGCATCCTGCCCTCTCCTCACCTACTTCTCAACCACTAAAGCACAAAGAAGGAGACACAAAGCAAAAGCTCTAACTACTCTCCCAAGCCATGACCATATGCAGGAGACACTCCTCCTTTATATAGCCTTCCACTAATGGTTTGCCTCACTTCTTTACCCGCTAAGCCTCAACAACTCTAGTGCTTTATCCATAATCCGCCTCCTTTAGTGCAGCTTTGCGTATTCACCAAAATGCCCCTCTTGCACCTTCCGGGAAGCTGCCGCATTCCTTATCGTCCAAGCCTCGCAACCACCTCGAGTCCTCGTCGTCTTCGGCACATCTCGACCGTTCTAACCTCAGCACCACCTGCGCCTAGTTCGGTCCTCCGTGCCTCGCCACGACTCCACCTCGACGTCCTGCAGCCATCACAGATAAGAAACACGCCAAATAGCACCGCTCGACACATGTAATCAATAGAAGCATTAAGAGTAATCTTAATAAAGTAAAGCTCAAACTTGTCGAATCAAAAGACTAAGCATCCTAAGCTCATACGACCAAGTTTGACCAAGTCCGACCGAGCCGTTTGTACCGTGCAACGACATGGTCCAAACCACACAAATCAAACTCGAACTTTCAGAACATACGTCAATTACTCATCACGAACATAGGAGCACCTCTCACATGGTCTCTCAACTACGCTGTTGACCACTGATCGGAGCCAACTGCAGGAGATCTAAGAGGGGAGGGTGGAGGGAGGGGGATATAGATGAAACAATGGACCTGAGAGAGTGGGCGATGACTGCATTGGATGGTATGGGCGACCATGGCGAGGAACAGAAGAAAGGGCAAGGGACGAAGAGGAAGGATGAGCCATGCCGGACCTGTCCTCGACCATCTCTCTCTCGTCAAGAATAGTTCTCTTGGGTTTCTCCGTCCGCTCCTCCCTAACCTTCCCCATCAGATATGTGCCCCCTCCTCAACTCTGGCGGCCCACCGGTGGTGAGAGGGGAGGAGGACCCACCCCGTTGGTCTTCCTTGTACATACTCTGGTTAGTATCTAGTTTCCCCCTCACGAGTACATCCTAAAGAGAAAACTAATTTAGTTTTCGAGTCGAGTTTTGTCCCCGGAATTGTAACAAGGTGGCACATCAATAAGGAGATTATGAACACGAGTT
The DNA here is from genome assembly GCA_036346245.1 of Bonia amplexicaulis. Classification (NCBI taxonomy): domain Eukaryota; kingdom Viridiplantae; phylum Streptophyta; class Magnoliopsida; order Poales; family Poaceae; genus Bonia; species Bonia amplexicaulis. The sequence continues at coordinate 12,859 of JAYGGG010000490.1, read as the reverse complement.
CATATGAACCCACTGTCCAAGCCACCCATCAATCTCCAAGATCTGCACCAACATTTTTTTAGTTTTCTTTGTTAATTTCAGAATTAGCTTAATGAGACATAAAGAGAGAGAAAACTACAATTTAATAGCAAGTAGGGTCCACCTATACCCTTATCCCTACCCTTTCTCTCCCCCTACTCATTGTCACTGGCACCTCTCCCTCTCTCTTTCCACCCGAGCAGCGATGGAAGGGGTGGCGGTGGCCTATAGCAGCTGGTGATGAAGGTCACACAGTGGGCGACCGGCGACGAGATGTCCTCTGACAAGCACCCGAGCTGTCGTCTGTCCTCCACCTCAGCTCGACAAGTACAGGGGCGGTGGCTGGAGATGGTACACCTCTAGTTCAGTGTGTTCACCTCCTAGCTGATGTGCATCTGCGTCACCTCCTCTATCACTGGCTAAATCTGGCCTTCTTCCTCACCTTCGGTATGTTGACCTCCAAGCTAACGTGCACCCATGTTGCCAAGGTGCTCCAAAGACGGATGTGGCGGTTCGGCCTGCATCGAATAGATCTTGCCGCAGCGGTGGTGTACCTTCTCCACCTTAGAGTGCACTAGCTAGATCTGGTTGCAGTGGCGGTGAGTATTGTTTGTCTCAACATTCACTACATACCATTGTTTCCCGTCTCTTCTTCCTGTGCATCTCCACATCTGGTCCCATTAACACCGGTATAGCTCAACGACCATGGCACCTAACACGGATCTGATAGTGCACCTCATTGGTGTACATCATCGATGTCGTGCTTCTTCCTCTCTAAAACACCTCTATTCACTTGCTGCCCTGTGCTGGCCGGAAGTCATGAGGAGGCCAAGATCTAGCTATTGTCACCAATGCTTTGCCCCCAATGCACGTTCGTTGTCTTGAGCACACCACCACCAGATTTACCAACCCCAAGATTGCCACTACCCATCTTCTTCCTCGCCGGTGTCTCCAAGTGCTCCACGTCGGTACATCGTGTGTATTCTATAGTACATCTAATGCATCCCAAATTACTACATTAACTTTGGTTGTTGATTCTAATGCACAAACGGAAGCTAATTCTCAAATCGATGTTGTTTTGCAACAAGCAAGAATGGAAAAGGTTATGGCAAAGGGGGGAGATATGGAAGGTTGAGAAAGTGAAACCCTAGCTCTGGGCTTGGGTTGTGTGTATGGGTGCATGGAGAACCCAAAAATAACACATGGGTGGCTGAGGGTTGTGTGGGCACATGCAATGCAACCGCATGAACCACGTGGAGCATGTGCTGAGCGAGGGCCGCGTGGACGTGGGAACATGTAGCCACGTGATCACATGCAAAAGGAAAAAGAGTGCATCGTGTGGATGCGTGTGGCACATGAGAAGGCTTGGCAAGCACGTGGGCCAAACCTATCCGTGCGAAAAACGCGTGAGGGGAAGGAAATCCAATCGCCTAGTGTTGGTGTCGTGCGGAGAATGGAGTCCAAGTTGCATACGGCATGTGGAGTTGGACTGGTGCATGTTTACTGTGAGAAAACAAGAAAGAGCAAGTTGTGTGGGTTTGGGACCAAGCCAAAAAAGAAAAAAAATAGAGGGCTTGATGGGGCGTGTGGGATGCGGACTATGGTGCGTGGGAGGGAAACCAAGCTAGGAAGAGTGCTGAGCACACGTGGGAAGGAGACCGAGCTAGCATGGGTGCCGAGCCAGAAAAATATGAAGCCAGCAAAGAAACCTAGCCGAAATAAGGAGAAGAGCCAGGAATAGGCAATTGAGAAGGAATTGTTTTGTTGTTTCTGTTTTGAATCCGAATTCCTCTTTTGGATAGTTTGGTTTCTATTTTCTTTTAAAGTTTTCTCTTTCTTCCTTCGAAAGTCCGAATTGTAATCTCATAGAGTCCAAATAGGAGTTTGTGTATGTTGTTTCCATGAGTTGGCCATGCAAGCAAGCACCAATACAAGGCCAAGGGGCTGCACCCTATTAAGACTTAGAACAATTATCTTTGCATTTTGAATAAAAATAGAAAATTCAATATTGGCACCAAGTATCGTGCGTGAGATGAGTTAAGAGGAGAATTGCCGTGAGAAGGAGATTGAAGTCGTGAGTTTTCAGAAAATAGAAAGATTGTTCTAGGGCAAGTTGAGAATATCATATTCTCATATTAGGCTGGAGGTGTTGTTCTTGCAATTCTACCAAATCAAATTGGTTTGTGAGATTTTGTCGTGGTACCATGAAAGATCGAGCTACTCGCGCATGAATTAGTGTTTCCCGCTAGTTGATTCGTATCGACATCTGTATTTGTTCTCCATAGATTAGATATACTTTACTGTATTCGGTAGTATGTATATGGTAGTGTATAGTACAATGTTTTGAGTCCATGTATTCTACAAATTTTAAATTTTGAATCAATACATAAGTTATTGTACATGTGTATAGTGCGCCATATAATGCATGGAGTAGTGTTGTACCATATATCTCTAGAGTATAATACATGTGCACTGTATCTTGGATATGATGTGTATGATTCAAAACTCAAATCACTACCATACAGGTAGGGAGAGAAGGAGGTGAGAGAAGTGACGGGTCCTGCTTGTACTTTATTTGTTTTGTAATAAGTGCTTAGTCCTATCTCCACTATCCTAAATCCATCCAAAGCCAGCAGAATAAAAAATTGCACGAATCTTGATGTGTGTTGTGTGGGGGACAGTGGGTGCAGGTGCACTGGGTGTAGATATGCATTTCCGGGTGGCGCATGTTTTAGGTCTTGCTCATTTCGGTTTAGACTTCTGTTTCTGGTTTATTTTTTACTATTCCTATATTTCATTTTTTCTGATTTTCAGATTTTTTGAGCTTTTTTGCTAGTTCTTTTTTCCCGTATTCGTTTGCATTATACGTGCTGGGCTAACCCATTTTTTTATTTTTAATTTTTTAAATTTTAATTATGTCAAATAAATCACCATCAGCTACAGTAAAAATTCAGCTATAAACCCACAAAATTTCAGTCCAACCGAATGTTGCGGGAAGGAGCGAGCAGACCCAATGAATGCCTTCGGTGCCACTGAATGTGTACTGAACTCATTGACCGGCGATTCAGCTGTTTCAGGTTTAATGGAATCAAAGCGTTCCGTCTAAAAAAAGGCTTTGTTTTTGCCAGAATGGTTCATAGAGGAATACAGTGCATTTGGAGACTTGATTACACAAACTGAAATAGCTTAGAGGATTACAGTGCATTTTTGCCCTGTTTTCACGAGTTCTACCACCATAGAAATTGGTACTTAAAATTTATCACTCTCCAGTAGTTGCCATCCATTCCTCACTTTTGCTACTATTTTTTTGGCCTCACTTGTGCCATCCATCCGTTAGTGCTCTGATAAAAAAATGCCACTTCAGTCTGTTTTCTGACAATTATGTTCGTTATGGCAGTGCAAATGGACAAAAACCCTGGAAAAGTATAGAAATGCCATCCCAAGTAATTTCCATCAATTCCATCACGTGTTAAGTTTTCAAAAATTCTCACAAAATTCAGGAAAGGACATATTCTATCGCCTAGCAAAATTTTAAGATCAAACTCGATCACGTCTGAAAGATATGAAATTGACAAGGATGTGAGCAGCAAAGGGTATACAGGGTTTCTTGAAAAATCCGAACGGTAATGGCTGAAAATAACAAAAGCCAGAAAAATTAGTGGCAAAAGTGAAAAGTGGGCCATAACTAATAGCATAAATGAAAATTCCCCCAAAAAATAGACCCGGGATATTGTTTCGGAAATTATGTGCAAGTCATTTTCTACGTTACACGTGCAGCAGTGCATATGCTTACAACTTGCTTTGAGTATGTTGGAGCCCCACAATGGTGTTGTGTCCAAAGGTTCCTTATCCTTCCCCGGCTGGCATCATCTTCTCCATTAGGCCCCTACGTAAGATATCACCTCCTCCTACCCCGTAAACTGGTCGATCACCCCAGGAAACACTGCATTCGGATCGAATCATGTCAATTCCCAGCCTCTCTGCTAAGCCGCTGTCTCACCTCCCTGCAAAACGAGGCAAGTGAACACTTGATACTGTGTTACTGATACAATACTGTACTGTGCGTCAAGCGATGTTGTTTTCTGAATATATCTGGGAATTGAATTGATTGCACATTTTCTTGCTTATCATTTCAGGATTATCGAGGTTCAGAAGGAACAGAGCCGTAGGGCAAGATCGGGGTCGAGAATAAGGATTACTATGCTTAAGCAAGAGAATCCGGGAGGCCAGATTGGTACTGATGGAACCAGCATAACGCCTATGTACCTTGGGATAGATTTTGGAACTTCAGGTGCTAGATATGCTCTTATCGACAAGCAAGGGGCCATCCATTCCGAAGCCAAAAGAACTTACCCACCTGTATGAGTTGGTTTCCTACATAGTATTTTCCGTGGCCACTTGTTTGAGAGTTGGGATAAATATTTTAAATTTGTTTTGCTATCCCTGATTATTGTTTAGTTAAAATAGAATCAAGTGACTGCTTTTAACATCATTGGGTTTCGTTAATATGGACAATCAATTGTATATTAGGACTTCCTTGGTGTACATCTACCAGATGGTGCATTAACACTTTTAACAGTAGTAACACATTACACATCTGTATCTTTTTGGTATGTGGAAGGTTCGTTGAAAAAAATGTGTCATATTAGCGATATTGAAGTGATTTGGTAGAAGAAGGCTGACAGCAAGCATGGCGAACCTGGACATACATGCCAGTGTAGGGTACTACTAAGTACTAACAAGTTCCTGCTAATCAAACTTAATTTACTGTCATGATCTGTGCCTGGGATTACTATTCTTTCAGTCCTAATGAGCCCATGCATCCTTTGATTGGAGTTGCTAGGCAGGTTGGCAACGCCACGAACTGGGCAAGTTCCTGGAGAGAAGCACTCTTCCACCTTCTGAGTGATATCCCATCCATTTACCGGCCATCCATCTCCTCCATTTCCATTGATGGGACTTCAGCAACCTCTCTCATCATAGACAGGTTTGCATATTTCACATTGCATCAATACAACTTCAGTTAGATGAATGACTACTGTAAACATGCATACAACTTTCATTGCAAGCAGAAAGAATAATGGAGAGCTTCTTGCTGGTCCTTTCCTTTACAATGAGAGCTTCCTCGATGCGCTGCCCACCATCAAATCGATTGCTCCTGTTAATCATACAGTGTGTTCTGGTTCATCCACCCTGTGCAAGCTTGTGTCATGGTGGAATTCAAGTGGCTCGAATAGTAGCGATTCAGCGATACTGATGCACCAATCTGACTGGCTTCTCTGGCTTTTGCATGGAGAATATGGTATTTCAGATTACAACAATACTCTGAAGGTGATTCTTTGGTTATCCAGTAGCTAGCTAGAGAGCCTACAAATAGTTCACATGGATGAACAAAACAAGCACGATAGTTTTGTTCCAACATGGATCACCTATAGTAGTCGACAGCTAAAGATGAATGCTCCCTTTAGCATTCTAATCAAAGAAATGGCTCACCACGGGTAGTCATAAGTTGTAACAAGTTTAAGCTATGTGCAGTTTTCTTTTGGAGCCTTGTGAACACACCTTGATGAATATACCGACTTTATTTGTAAGATATTTACATTGACATTGTGTTGCAGGTAGGCTATGATCCCGAGATTGACTCCTACCCAAGATGGTTAATGTCACAACCATACTCATACATGCTGCCTTCTGTCACAGCACCTGGAGTTTCCATTGGCCCAGTCAAAGAAGTTGTACGCTCACAATACGGTAAACACCCACTTCACTTCCTTTAGTATTTTATCTTGGTATGCAATAGATAAATATTGTTTCATCTTAATTGACTAACTAAATATATATGAACGTTTTATTGCTAGGATTTTCCAAGAATTGCGTTGTCTGTACCGGAACAACGGACAGCATAGCTGCGTTTCTCGCAGCCCGGACTACTGAACCAGGAAAAGCTGTGAGTTCTACGATACGACCAACAACAGATTAACCTGAAGTTAAACAAGTCTCTTATAGCATTCTTTCTTTAACCTAAAAGAAGCAACTCTACTGTGCTGCTATGGTGCTATTCTTTCTTTCCATGATCTGATTAGGTGACATCATTGGGCTCAACTCTAGCAATCAAGCTTCTCAGCAAAGTTCGCGTCGAGGATGCGAGATTCGGCGTGTACAGCCACCGCCTTGACGATATGTGGCTGGTCGGCGGGGCGTCAAACACCGGAGGAGCAGTCCTCAGGCAACTCTTCAGCGATGACCAGCTGGTAGCCCTGAGCAAGGGCATTGACCCGTCAGTTCCTTCCCCTCTTGACTACTACCCCCTACCGAAGAAAGGCGAGAGGTTCCCGGTCTCTGACCCCAACATGATGCCAAGGTTGATCACATTGCGTATTTGTTCCTCATGTCGTCTTTCAGATGCATGGTCTCTGACCCCATCCATGCATCTGAAAGACTGAAACTCACTGCTAGCTCTCATCTTCAGTCACGTTTTTTGCAATTTCACTTTTGGCTTCGTCTCTGAAGGTTGCTGCCTCGGCCTGAGAGCGATGCGAAGTACTTACATGGCATCTTGGAATCGATCGCGCGAATTGAGGTCGTCCAATGCGGATCCAAATCAAAGTCCATTTCTTTGCACACACTAGGTAGCAGCTGGTGTGGATTAATTTGAACCGTACTAACCGTTGAAACGTTGCTGAATTTGTGGGGAACCAGTCCAATGGGTACAATCTGCTGAAAGAGCTCGGCGCGACCGCGGTGGAGGAGGTGTTCACGGCAGGAGGAGGAGCGCAGAATGAGAAGTGGACGATGATTCGGGAGAGAGTGCTCGGCGTGCCCGTCCGGAAGGCGGAACAGACTGAGGCAGCATACGGAGCTGCATTGCTAGCACTTAAGGGTGCTACTACTACTAGTACACACTAGGACTAGGGACAGCTGGCCAAGTGTGGCACTTTTTTTTACATGGAATTGTTAGCGTATAACGCTCTCCCGCCAATCTTGCTAACCGCATGTGGATAAAGATCACATCAAATAGCTGTCCATTGTTAGAGATTCTTGTAATGTCAAAACCCACATCCCTTTCTGTTGGTGATATGCCCTAGAGGCAACATGGAGATGTTGAATATATCACATACTATGTTTATGATACATTGTTTTGTTCCTTAAAATAGACATTATCATTATTGATCAATGAGTATGTGACTTATTCATGAGACTCTTAATGCCAAAATATTGCTATTTCTAAATGATCCCTGATTATATTTCATATGATGAACAAATATGATTCAAAGATCAGCATATGTATTGATTGATGATCATGTCTCATGGATCATGGTATGGAGATACCAAATCAATAATATGGACATGTGTTAGTGAACATATGTTGGATAGACCCGCCATGAGACACTGCAGAGATTTCATGTGTCATCAGTTGGTCTCAAGTAGTGTATATGTGGAATCCTTAGACTTGAGATCATCATGGTTTCCAGCATGTGTAGTAGCTTATTTTGGGACTACTAAACACTACTCCGTAACTGGGTAGTCATAAAAGTAGTCTTTGGGTTTGCCATGAAACATGTAGTGGGATGTGAATGATCAAGATAGAATTTGCCCTCCTTATGGAAGAGATATCTCGGGCCCCTCGATGTAATGGATTATGAAAGTGCATGGCCATGCCAAGGTGATTGAGGAGTCAATCACGAGTTTATAATCCATCACGGAATCGAGAGAGTGATTGAGCTATTAAGAGGATGACACAGGTCTCGTCTTGAGCTTAATCTATATCGTGAGGCAAAGGGATTAGTACATGAGAACATTACAGGTTCAGCCGATATGATCTTTACGTATACTTTGGGGTTAATATGTCTTACTAGAGGCCGCTATTAACACGGTGACCGGAAAGGTGTTTCTGGGTCGCGACCAAGTATACGTGAACCTGCTGTCGCACACTTAACGGGTTGGAACACTAATTCAATGTGATTCGGATATGGGCTCAATTCGGATAGAGATCCTGATAGACTCTATTGGGCCTCGGTCCACGAGGCCCAAGTGAGGAGGTCTATATATGGAGGCGAGGGGCCGAGGGATGATCCGATAATCCCGAGCTAATCCGTAGCCGCCACCTCCGAACCAAACCCTAGCCGCTCGTGAGTCTTTGGTACACTCGCGATCGGCGTTCACCCCGGACGTGTGGATACCGGTGGAGACGCCGCTTGTTGCGGCGTTGATCGGCATCAACAACCTCTGATTGGATCCGCTCGTGGTGCGGTTGATCGCGTGGAGGAGACGATCGGTTCGGGACGATCGACTACTTCCACTACTACCTCGCGCGTGGTTGGATCGGCTTCTCCAACTCTTCTTCACGCTGCTGCTGCCTAGTGGTAACGATCCATGATCCCTCCTTAAACATGATGTCCTTGTGTGCGCGGTAGAAAAATTTTGTTTTCGCTCGTAGCCTACTCGCGATCCATTAGTGGTATCGAGCCATCTTGCTTAGTTTGCGATCCGGATCGGCGCATATGTTGATATGCGGTTGTAATAGATTGGATCTATTACGGACTAGATCAATCGGTCATAAGGGTTGGAATATGTATGAGTTGATAGCATCATGTGGCCAAAAGATTAGTTCGTGCTCCTTCTTTGATGTCTGCGCGACTTGCCCTACCTACCGGTAACACCATCGGGGCTAGCTGCGCATGATCGATGATTGAGCCAACAGATCGAGGTCTTGTGTTGCGGTCTCCTCAAGCATACCGATCGCAATGATCAATGTGATTGATCTAATGAAAATTGAGACATTTTGAATGGCTCGGTTTGGGTTGATTTGATCGGCGATGAGATTTTCATAGCGATTTCATAGATGCGGCTGAAACCAGCGGGGGCTCCTCCTCGACCCCCGCCTGACCGACCGGCGGGACCGCCGTTGCGTACGCATAGATTGTTATAGAAACACATTCATGTCGGGCGGTAGAATCGTTCTCGCTAACTTGTTTTTGCGGAATGATGTGAATGGTATGGCATAGATGCATATGTGATGCATGTGTGTTTTAGCGACTGTGTCGTATTAATCACAGTAGGGTTGAGGTCGTTTTTAATTGTATAACGACCTGCGTGTCGACTTGTGATGCTTGAGCTCCTCATGTAATTCATTTGCTACCTATTAGTTGTAATAGTTTAGTTCTTTGCTATGGAGGCTTCAAGCATGATGACAAAGAGGACAAGAAGTGTGGCGGAGAATATCACCGTGGAACCATGGCGATGGCGACCACTACGATACAAAATGCCATACCATTCACAGTATAATGTGATTATTTGCATGTGATGTTTATTTCTTGTCATACTATTCTTTCATGCCATACCTATAGAGGGTGTGTTTTTCATGATAGAATAGCTTCTCTCAAGAAAAATTAAGAATTTGTTTTGATGCCCTTCCATATGTTGCACCAAAAGATAATGATCACCGCACGGTAGGTCTACCAACGTAGAGTGCCGTCGGTTATCATCATTATTTGGGGTAGATGTCGGACATCTACATGCGGAAGCATTTGGTTTACTTAACAAGGTTATCAAAACAGTTTTGGACCTTGGGGCATAGGTTGGGGCCGGGACATATTGATGTCACCCAACAAGCAAGAGTCACATAGGGATGTGATTAGCAAGGTGTTGCTTACCCATGTCACTAGTCTTCTAGCCGTGATGCCAAAGCTCACTAGGAACTAATGAAATGAGGATCTTGACCCACTATGTAACTTAGAGGGAGTTTTGTTGCAAAACACATAGTGGGAGTCTTTTGTTAAATAGTTTAATAAAAGATGAACATAAACATAGTGCTAAACTTTGCGTATTCTTTGTTGTAGATCATGTCAACTAATGCCGCATCCAGTTCTTTTAATTTGCGATCTATTCTTGAGAAAGAAAACTCAATGGAACGAACTTTTGGATTGGTATCGCAACTTGAGAATTGTTCTCAAGCAAGAGCGCAAGGAGTATGTCCTTGAGTCTCCTTATCTTGATGACTTGCCCGATAATGCTACTGTGGTCGCACGGAAAGCTTATGAGAAGCAAGCGAATGATTACCTTGATGTGAGTCGTCTCATACTTGCCACAATGTCCTCGAGCTTGAAACAATATGAGAACACAGATGCCTACAATATCATTGTGGGGTTGCGTGGTATGTTTGAGAACCAAGCAAGGTGAGAGGTTCAACACTTCAAAGTCCTTGTTTGCGTGCGAGCTTGCGAAGGGAATCCGTCGACCCTCATGTGATTAAGATGATTGGCTACATTGAGAGTCTAGAAAAGCTTGGTTTTCCCTTAGCCAAGAGTTGGCTATCGATGTGATTCTTGATCGCTCCCCTCGAGCTTTGAGCCATTCATTACGAACTATCACATGAACAACATGGACAAGACCTTGGTGAGTTGCATGGGATGCTAAAATCAGTAGAGGAAAGCATTAAGAAAAGCACCATCATGTGATGATGATGCGAAAGGCAAGGGCAAGCCCTATGTAAAGAAAGGCGCGGTCAAAGAAAGTTAGCTCCCGATGAGATCGCGAGCGTTCTAAGGCCAAGCAAGTCAAGAAGGGCTCGCTCGATGCGATTGCTACTCACGTAAGCAATCGGGACATTGGAAAGGAACGCCCAAAGTACTTGGAGGATCTTGAGAAAAGAAGGAAGTACGACTTCCGCTCCGGTATAAATGTTATAGAAATCAATCTTGCCACTTCTTCATCGATTCTTGGGTATTTGATACCGGATCGGTTGCTCACATTTGCAAATCGTTGCGGGGGCTAAGAAGAAGTAGAAGTTTGAGGAGGAGCGAAGTGGATCTTCGCGTTGGCAATGGAGCAAAAGTTCTCATGGTGGTGTTGGCACCATGCCATTGTCTTTACCTTCGTGATTAGTTTTGGAATTGAATAATTGTTATTGTGTTCCATCTCTTTCCAAGAACATTATTTCGCTTCATGTTTACAAGCGAAAGTTATGACTTTAGATCCGTGAACAATGGTTGTTCTCTTTATTTCAAAGATATGTTCTATTGTCATACTCCATTGGTGAATGAGTTATATGTTCTTACTCTTGAAGAGTCATCGGTCTATAACATTAATGCAAAGAGGCAACGATCGAATGATTTGAATCCCACGTTTATTTGGCACTGCCGCTAGGTCACATAAATGAGAAACGCATGGAGAAGCTCCATAGAGATGGTATTCGCACTCATTTGATTTTGAATCATTTGAGACATGCGAATCTTGTTTACTTGGCAAGATGACAAAAGCACCTTTCACCGGTCAAGGTGAGCGGGCAAGTGACTTATTGGCACTCGTACATTCGATGTATGTGGACCAATGAGCTCAACGACGAGGTGGTTTTCATGACTTCATAACTTTTATCGATGACTTTAGTAGATATGGATATATCTACCGATGAAGATAAGTCTGAATCCTTTGAAAAGTTCAAAGAATTCCAAAATGAAGTGCAAAATCATTTAGGCAAGACAATCAAGTTTCTACGATCTGATCGTGGAGGCGAGTATTTGAGCCATGAGTTTGGTAATCATCTCGAAGGATTGTGGAATTGTTCCACAATTGACTCCGCCCGAACACCTCAATGGAATGGGGTATTCGAACGAGAAATCGCACCTTATTAGATATGGTGCGCCCATGATGAGCCACAGTGATCTTCCGTTGTCTTTTGGGGTACTCTTGAAACACCGCTTTCACACTAAAGGGTTCCATCAAAATCGAGAAAAGACACCATATGAGATGTGGACAGACAACGTCCTAGCTTGTCTTTTCTTAAGATTTGGGGATGTGAGACTTATGTAAACGTTTGCAATCGATAAGCTCACCCCAAATCGATAAATGCTTCTTTATCGGGTATCCTAAGGAAACAAAAGGATATTACTTCTATAATCAAGAAGAAGGCAAAGTGTTTGTCGCTTGGCATGGTGTCTTCTTAGAGAAAGAGTTTCTCTCAAGAAGGGATAGTGGGAGCATGGTGCAACTTGAAGAAATTCGAGAAACACCGAAACGTTTCAGCTCCTACGTAACCACAACAGATGAACAAACTGTTGGAGAACCTGTTGTGGACACACCGCACCACGTAGGTCAGAGAGGTCACGTCGTGCACCTGAGAGGTACATGTTCTTGACTACTCAACAACGGGACATATTGTTGTTAGACAACGATGAGCCTAAGACCTATGAAGAAGTGATGGTGGGACCAGACTCGAGAAATGGCTTGAAGCCATGAGATCCAAATTGAATCCATGCACGTAATCAAGTTTGGAACTTGGTTGATCCACTGATGGTGTTAAAACCATTGAGTGCAAATGGGTTTTCAAGAAAAGATAGACATAGATGGAAATGTTCACATCTATAAAGCGCGATTGGTGGCCAAAGGTTTCAAACAAATTCAAGGTGTTGATTATGATGAAACTTTTTACCGTCGCAATGCTAAAGTCTATTCGGATCATTCTAGCGATTGTTGCTTATTTCGACTATGAAATATGGCAAATGGATGTCAAAACAGCTTTCCTTAATGGAAATCTGAGTGAGGATGTGTACATGACACAACCCACGGGTTTTGTCGATCCGCAATCAGCTGGAAAGATATGCAAGCTGCAAAGATCCATTTATGGATTAAAGCAGACATCTCGGAGTTGGAACATTCGTTTTGATGAAGTAATCAAAGGGTTTGGTTTCATCAAGAACGAAGAAGAGCCTTGTGTTTACAAAAGGCTAGTGGGGCGCACTCGTGTTTACGGTCTTATATGTGGATGACATATTATTGATCGGAAATGACATTCCTATGTTCGAATCATTAAGTCTTCATTGAAAATAGTTTCTCTATGAAAGAC